>DWAP01004700.1:0-10734 GCA_018230625.1 Heliconius eleuchia | reverse complement strand
AATTCTGGTTATAGTTTTACTGTTCACCCTAATATCCAAGGATAATTATAAAACACATTATATATTAATAAATAATTCAATCTTCCGAGTGGAAATCGAACCCACAACTGTCACGTTTATAATTACACATTTCTACCAGTGCGCCACGATG
The DNA here is from genome assembly GCA_018230625.1 of Heliconius eleuchia. Classification (NCBI taxonomy): domain Eukaryota; kingdom Metazoa; phylum Arthropoda; class Insecta; order Lepidoptera; family Nymphalidae; genus Heliconius; species Heliconius eleuchia. Next base: position 10,583 of record DWAP01004700.1, on the reverse strand, counting down.
GCTTGAATAATTAACTAAAAAGTACTTTTTCCTGAACATAAATAGAGTGAGAATGTAATAAAGTCATTGACAAACAACATGTTGGTGTGTGGTCTCCTCAAAGTAGCAATATGTATGCATATAATAATATTATGAATACTGTGCTCTTCATACATAATATGTCTATGAACGCTACCGTCATGACTATTTGCACCTTTAGAATTATAGTGACCTAATAAAAAAAACCATGATTTTGAGTTTTTGGTTAGAAATTGATTCCCACATTGCCTTGTTTCCCACATTCCGCCTCCAAAGATCGGCGGAAAGCGGGGAACCAAGTCTTAATTCTAAGTTCTCTCTGCCTACCCTGCTCTGTACAGAGCGTCGTTTTAGGTCGTAGTTTTAGGTCAATTTATGACAAAAACTGAAAATCATGGTTTTTTGATTAGGTCACTATAATTCTAGAGGTGCGAATTGTATTAAAGATCAGTCTTACTAAAATTTAAAAAAAAAAAAAAAGCTTCACGCTGTATGTTGTATGTCCAACACACAGCAGGGTGTTGTGTCCGGGAGGCAGAGTGAACTTAGTGTTAAGACACTCCGTTCTCCACTTTCCGCCGAAGTCTAAAGGCATTGTAGTCTGGGAAATCAAAGCCGCGGCCTCGCCACCAGAGAGAAGAAAAGAAAATATAAATCCTCATCCTTTGCTCGAGTGGGAATCGAACCCACAACCAGTCGATTTTACAGTCACACTTTGTGCCCTCGCGCCACGATTGGCCTCATCATCATTCTTACTAAAAGAAGAACAGATATTATGAAAACGTGTTGACAATGCGGTACAACAAAGTTACGTGACTGCGTTTAACTACAACGAAACTACGTGCTAAATTAGCTAACCTGGTTTGCAATCGCGAATTGCAAGTTATTTATTAATTGTCAACATAATACAGCGCCATAACTGTTGACAGTAGAAAGGTAACTTTACTAGTGACGCAGGCGCATGTGCTCCGTCTCGTTTACACACTCGCTCGAAGTATCTCTCTCGCTCTCGCACGCCTCTGTTGAAACGCGCACAGACCACAGTGCGGACTGTGGAGTGCATTCACTTCGCTGATCACTCGATACTAGTTTCTGGCGTCATCATATAAACAAGTTTTCCACGCATTAATATAGAAATTTGATCTGTAACTTAGTAAAAATATATTGTAGTGATTATTGAGGCAGAATATATAAAACAATCGAACTTTAATTAAATATAGTAGTAATAATTTTTCTTATATTTATACAAGTTTTTAAGAAATCGGTGCAAAGGTTGTTGGTTTTACACAATGGATGCTACGAGTAAGTAAAAAAATGTTTTATTTCATAATTTTAAAATTTTCTTGATTTATTTTATAATACATTGTCTCATTTAACAAATACTATTCTAATCAAAATTTATAGTAAATATTAAAATTTATTTATAATAATCAGCATGTGCCCATTTTTATAAGAAATAGTGAGACAGTTACAGTTGATATCGTGACCTTATTCTTATAAATTAATTTTAAAACATAATGTTATCTAAACGTCAGTAGGTATCTAACGCAATTTTGAAATTTACAAATATTTTAGCGCACAAATATCACACCAGAGAAACGAGAATTATAAAAAACCAACCAAAATAGTGACCAGTCGTGGCGCAGAGGCACAAAGTGTGACTGTAAAATAGACTGGTTGTGGGTTCGATCCGTAATCGATGAAGTGAAATATTTATTTACATTTATATTTTCATTTTTTCGCTCTGGTGTCCACTCAACACACAATGCCTCCAGTATTCCGCGGAAAGTGGGGAACGGAGTGTCTTATCACTAGGTTCCCTCTGGTTACCCTGCTGTGCGCGGGATATAGCGTGAAGTTGATTTAATTTTTAAAATAATATAAATACATATTTATATTAACTACTAAGACGTCTTTATATCTAATTACCTTATCAATTAATTACCATTACCATTTGCTTTAAACGTACAAACTGGAATTATTAGTTCTATATAGAATTTAAAGACATACACGAAGACGTCAGCAAGAAGTACTTCTCTTAAATAAAGTAAGTCAATGAAATAAGACAATAAAAAAAATTAAGCTGGTTTTAACGCTTTCCGTTTTCATGAACCTTGGCTTAGATATGCCCTGAATAATTCTTGCAAGTTTTAATCGTTATTTCAACACAACACACTTCATAATGCCTAGGAATTAATAAATATTAGGTAAACTTCATTTTTTTTAGCGTCACGCTGTATAACGCACGCAACAGGGTAGGCGAAAGAAACCTAATGTTATAGCAAGCACTCCGTTTTCCATTTTCCGTTGAATTCTGGAGACATTGAGTGTTGAGCATCGACACTGGAGCGAAGAAAATGATAATATTAAATATTTCATTTCCTCATGTCGCGTTTACAGTCACAATTTGTGTCTCTGCATTTTGACTGGCCTCAATTAAACTTCATTATTTTATATGAAAATTCATATAAATAAAATGATTTGAGTTACAATGTTTAAACAATTATTAAACGATAAGTACCAGTATTAGGTGTTAGGAAGTGCCTATGGTATTGTAAATTAAGCATAACTACATATTCTATAAAATTTTAATATGGAAAATCAGAAACATATATGTAGGTGATATAATATGTGGTTGAAAAAGACGAAATTATTTGTGTATCTTAACCTCCGTAATTTACCTCCAGAATTCGGCGAAAAACAGAGAACGAGTAGTCTTAACACTAGGTTCCCTCTGCCTGCCCTGCTGTGTGCGGGATACAGCGTGAAGCTGATTTTTTTTTATTTATACAAGTTACACTGTGTGCGTAGGTAACAATTTATTTGTATACCTAAATTAACCTTCAATTATTAACCAGCAAGCAGTACTTTTTTAATCGAACTATTTTAATCGTAAGCATTAATTGCAATAATGAAGAAATTTCATTAAACAAGCTAGGGTTTTTCCAATGTTTATTTTTATTAGAACATGTTTCACAAATTTTCCTTTGACATGTTCCGTCGAAAATAAATAAATAAAATCAGCTTCACGCTGTATCTCGCCCAGGCAGGGTACGCAGAGGGAACTTAGTGTTAAGACACTCCGTTACCCACTTTCTGCCGAATTCTGAAGGTATTGCGCGTTGAGGGGCAGAACTCAACGACGCGCTTTGCCTCGACAGCAGAGCGTAAAAATGGAAATGTAAATTTAAGCAAATATTTCATCCCAACTCGAGGAGATGAATCTCCTCGAGTTGGGATCGAACCCACAACTAGTCGGTTTTACAGTCACACTTTGTGCTCCTGCGCTACGACTGGCCTCAAATAAATAAATAACTTTTTAATTATACATTACAATATAACTTTCATCTAAAATATTACATAATTAGTTTGATATGTCATAATAATGGCTCCATTGTATAATATCTGATAATATTTTACGCCTATCACACATACTGGAGATAAAAATAATGTTTAAATACCTACAGTGAGAGATTAACTGTAGCTAACGTTGTGCTGAAAAATAACATAATTACAAAATTGTTAAGATATTGACAATGAAAAGCAACAGTTTTTTTATATATCTTCGTGTTTTTTTATTATTATCTCATCAAATATCCAGTTATTGAACGTAAATGTCTAAATATATGTTTTTTTATTTTGAAAAAAAGAAGAATAACTGTACTATGTTGGAGGAAACTAAAAAATATATATTTTAATACTCCTATTATACATTTCAGTGGAAAACAAACTGGGACTACCGCCACCGTATGAGCAAATGCCACCTAATCCAGCTCCACCGCCTTCATACTTCGCGGACGCCCCTTCAGCACCTGTCGTGCCTCCTCGCACAGTGGTCGTCACATCCGGTCCAGGGAACCCCACAGTGCAACAAACTCATGTCAAACTTGGTCCAGGACCAACTGGGACCATGTGTCCGACATGCAGCAAATCAATAGTAACGAGGGTTGACTACGTATCTAACAATCGAACTCATATCATATCTGCGGCGCTTTGTGTCATTGCTGGGTATGTATTAATATTTTTTTTGTTATCACTTGACATCCCCACTTAACACGCGAAAAATAAGGAACGGAGTGATTCAACACTAGTTTCTCCCTGCCTGCCTTTCATTGGACATCGCTTTACAAACATTTTCATATACACACGACCAACTTGTCCTTAATCGAGTGTGATTCTGATTATAATATATTTTTATCTTTTTTTTTGCATTAAATTCTCTTTAAAAAATAATGTGATTCACGCTGTATCCCGCACACAGCAGGGTAGGCAGAGGAAACCTAGTGTTAAGACACTCCGTTCCCCACTTTCTGGCGAATTCTAGAATACCTCTAGAGGTATTGCGTGTTGAGTGTAAATTCTCTTAATTTCAACTAAAACACTGCAAAAAGTAAGGCAATCATTATATAATGCAATTTATAATATCAATTTATATCTCGAGACTCTGTGAGGCCGTCGTGGTCAAGGGTGGCCCCTACGATTTCGGTCCCTACTCGAGGAAATGATATATATATTTAAATTTACATTTCCATTTCGTTGCCAATACCTCCCAAATTCGGCGGAAAGTGGGAAACGGAGTGTCTTAACACGAGGTTCCGTCTGCCTACCCTGCTGTGTGCGGGATACAGCGCGAAGCAGATTTAATTTGATTTAATATTTTTAAATTTATATCTTGAATCACATACATTTCCAGTGAAACACATACTTTTGTATAGGTAGTTTATATATCGTTTAACAAGTGTATTACCAAAAAGGAAAAAATTGTTGGTAAACTATTTATTATGTTCAAGCTTCGTAGCGAGTTTTTTTAAATGCTATACATGTGATTCATGTATAGCATTTAAAACTGAGAATATGCATAATAAATAGGTTGTACTCACCTACCTGATGCGGAAGCTGCTCCGCTCCGTTCATGATAATAATATTTTATTTCTTGTGCAATAAAAGAAACATACTATGTTAAGACAATGTGAAGTAATAGTAATTGTTTAATTGATAAAAATATCACAGGCCAGTCGTGGCGCATGGGCACAGAGTGTGACTGCAAAATCGACTGGTTGTGGGTTCGATCCTCACTCGAAGAGATGAAATATTTATTTATATATTTATTTCTTCATTTCTTCGCTCGGCGGTGAGACTCAATACGCAATGCCTTCAGAACTCGGCGGAAAGTGGGGAGAGTCTTAACACTAAATTCAATCTGCCTACCCTGCTGTGTGCGGGATACAGCGTGAAGCTGATTATAAAAAGATCACTTAAATAAGGATATAATTCTAATACTTTTATTATTCTTATATTAAATATTTTTTATTTCCTAATCCAAACTTATTGTAAAAAAAAACTACAACAAACAATCGGTTCTTTACAATTGTGCACTAATTTCTGAACTTAATAAAAAATCTATTAGACAATTTTAATTGGTTATTTTAACATTACATAGTGTTAGTGTCACATTTTTTATTTATGGTCACACTGAAATTGTATATTTCTTTCGATTATATATTATTTAAATAGGTCAATATTCCTAAATCCATAATTAAAATCGTTCTAAATATACCTACGAATGTCTGTAAAGTCATAGAAAATTGCAAATGCAAATTTGTTGTCTTCATGATCCCATAATACCACTCATATCCCATAAGGCACTTTAGCCTTGTAAAGTATCTACAACATTAATAAATAATGTTTTAATAGCTTACCACGATGCTGTTCCTTATTGGAAGATTACGTGAAAATTAAACCATCTTTTCTTCAAATTGAAAAAAGACTAATATAAAATTAAAACAATAGAAATGTCACTTTACGTAAGAAATATTCCATGTAAATATTTTTAGCTATTTGTGTTTTTTTTAATTAATGGTAATTTATATTAAAAGAAATTATCTTTTCATTTCAGGTGCTGTTGCGGTTGCTTCGTGCCATACTGTATGAAGTCATGTAAAACTGCCAACCACTATTGTCCACAATGCAGTGCCTTTATAGGGTCCCACATGCCGTCCTAGAGCTCACGCCTCTGATCTGAACAACGTTTAGGCTTAACAGTTCTCATTGAAATTTATTGAAATATTATAAGTTACATATTTTTAAGTAGATACTTAGAGACCTTCCACTCTTAAACTAAACTTACAAACACATTCAAATAAATGTAAGTACAATAACATGTAGTTTGTCATTTGTCACTCAGTAAATTTCACAACAGAAAATAGCATCAGCAAAAAAAATATATAACAAATAATAAATAAATTATACAATTTTAAATCGCTTCGAAACGGAAACGAGTTTGCCTCAAATCGACATCTGACGATTCTGATTTGTCTGTTCTCAAATTGTTATGACATTTGATCTAAAATTCAATGGAATGGCAAAATTTAAAAATTGTGCAAGTTTTGACTGAAAAAAATGATTATGGCCCAAATAAATAATTATTATTTTTGAAATTGGATGATCTCTAATCACAACTTTCATTAATGAGGAGGGATATGTTTCGAGTTACAAACAATGTAATAAATATATAGACAGATAGGCATATTTGCTCTTATATTCTTAAAAAAAAAAAGGATTATTTATTAATTATTGCTTATATATTTTTTTGCTGATGCTAGTTTTTTATAATTGTGATTACCTATTTGTTTATGTTTGTAAGTTCAGTTCTACATTGGATTGTCATTTGTCATTGTCTTACATATACATATGAATAGCAAATAATATCGTTGATGTGTCAATCTTTTTTTATAATATTTAGTTAAAAAAAAAACATTTTTTGTATTTTTCTCTATTTTATATGTAGGCCTAATTTTAATTAATGATTCGATTTTATATAAGGAAACAGGGATATTCTAAAATGACAAAATTAAAGACGATATATACTTGAAACATCTTGAAATTAGTTTATATTCTTTACTACTTCTCATTAACAGTAATTCCAATTAAACTGCAATTAATTAAGTTAATGTTAGTTAAAATATTATTGAGTTTTGAAGTTAAACAAAAAAAAATATATCAATATTGGCGAGTTTCTTACTTGGACTTGGACACCTTACCGATGTAATATATATGCATACATTGCTGGAAAGCGTTCGATACGCGCTTTCATATAAAAATATTAATTACTTTTCTGTGATATATTTTATATTTTTATCGAAGTATTTCTACATAAATAAATCTTATCTATAATTTTTTTGAAATATTGTTTTATTTATATCTACATTCATATTTAATTTATCTTACAAATTTGTCAAATACATTTTGCTGATGGTAAATATTTAATATAATAAAATATATAACTTCAATAAACGTTTACATGAAATAATCTTAAGTTTTATGTAAAATTAAATATAAACCAATTTGCGTCATTAGCTTCAGCAAACGTTTTCCTGTTGGCAACAGACAGTTACAACGAAATTAGTAATGTATATAGGCTTGTAACTATTTTTTATAAGTATTTACTAAAATATTGAGCGCTCTCGATTATTGATTCTTCTCGAATATATACGACCGTGTGCACTATAACAAATAGAAAGAAGCATTTAAATGACATAGTTATAAAGAAAATTGGTCGAAATTACATAAAACATTCTACTTTTTCCGCACGTCATATTTTTAACTGAAATGTCAGGACAAATGTATAATATTACTATTTTAATTATTTTTTTCTTGTGTGACACTCACAGCTATCGCATCACATGTAGTGTGGCTTGAAACGGTGATGACTTACATATACCTACTCAGTACTTTAGTACAAAAATAACAATAAATTGTTTATTTTATATTATATCTTACTATTTTTATATATAACATTATAATCTAAATGATCGATTTTCTAGTATAAACTCCTAAATATCGATGACAATTTGGGCAGTAGTGTTCCACGTTCTTCCATCTTTTTGTCACGTACGGCAATATACAACAACACAACCACCTGAAATTGTAAAATGTTCTATAATTAATACTTTTCCTTATTAAGATAACCGTCGACTGTCACGCACTGGACTAATATCGTATGTGAATATGTTTTTTACAGTACATATATATAGAGTCCTGTTAATGGTTGATCATCGGATTCACTATTTACGGGATATCCTGTATACAGGATATCCCGTAAAGTGATAAATTGTTATCAGTGATAAATTGTTTTTTTTTATTTGTTATAAGCTGTATATGTATTAAAACAAAGTTCCACAAGGCTATGATGAGTTTTTTTTTTCGTTCAAATCTCACATTGTAAGATTATTATTATGATTTTCGTAAACTTTATCCTATAATTTTAATTGTAATAACAATTATTTCCAAATAACACATGTATTACAAAGTCGTATATTTCCTTAATACCATAAATAAATAAAAAAATAATATATTTAATTTTTTTAAAGTATTTTATGAACACGGTGAGAGGATTTTCAATTTATTTTAAAAAAATCACAACTGGAAAATTATTGGACCCAGATATTTTTATTATTATTATTCTTGTAGCTTAATACCCCTTTATCACTGATATTCCGTTGATCCACTACTTACGGGATACCATGTATATAAATTTATACTAATTTATACTATTAGCAACATGTTTAACACTAGTCGTGGCGCAGGGACAATGGACATGCGTTTGCGACTGTAAACGCCACAGGTTGTAGGTTCCCACTCGTTCCGCCTCGAGGAAATGAAATATATACGGAATACAGCATGAAGCTTCAAAATGTTTTTTTTTTTCATTATTTATATTTTTAGTTTCATATATTTCCAGCACGGAAACGATGTATATCAAATGTATGAACTCAAAACTACTCTTTGTTTGATAGGGAATCGAATCCACAACTATCGCGTGCAATTTGCGTGACATAAAACAACGCCCCACTGCGCCAGCTTTACTGTTTAGTTTATTTAATATATAGTTAATAATACAACGCCGAAGCTAATGAATACAATTAACAGCATTACAACATCAGTCAGTCTAATTAGATGATAGATAAATGCAGTAATAATGAACAATAACTATTAGAGATTGTCGTACCTCGCAAACGTAGTTTCAGTCGTGACGCAGGGGCACAAAGTGTTACTATAAACGCGACCGGTTGCGGATACGATTCCAACTCGAGAAAATTAAATATTTAATATTTTCATTTCTTCACTCTGCTGTCGAGGCAATGTGCGGCGTTAAATTCCGCCACTCAACACACATCGCCTACAAAATTCGGCGGAAAACGGGGAACGGAGTGTTTTAGCATTAAGTTCCCTTTGTATACCCTGCTTCGTATATGTAATTGTTTTGTTTATAATCAAACAAAACTTTCCCATATTTACTCAGTATTATAATATATTTTTTCTTACCAGAAAAATAGACCTAATATTATAGCAAAAATATGTGTTATAGCAGTACTCCTGTAGTGTGCCGTGGTCATTATATCTTCTTGACAATAATGACATCGCATACCAACAGGTTCTGAGCCCACTTGCAACAAATCCATTTCAATGCACACTTCATTGTTTTGGATAATTTGATGATATGAATTATTTTCCACTAAAATATTATAATTCATTAAAAAAATCATTAAACATAAATATATATATACTTTTATATATTTATATTATATATAGGTTTTAGCAAGGTTAAAAAATATATTGATCTCTCTGTAAATCCGACTGATTGTGGATTCTATCCCCACTCGAGGAGATGAAATATTTATTTAAATTTATATTTCCTTTTCTTCGCTCTGATGTCGACACGCACTTCTGCCACTCAACACGCAATGCCTCCAGAATTCGGCAGAAAGTGAGGAACAGAGTGTCTTAACACTAGGTTCCTTCTGCCTACCCTGTTGTGTGCGGGATAGGGATACAGCGTGAAACTGATTTATTTTAAGTTTTTCGTTTATCAGCGATTAGGTACAAACTTTTAAACAACAGAGTCAAACAGCAAAGTTTACATTAATGAAAGCCAAACATTATTAACTGTCTAAAGAAAGATTTGACAAGTCTGAGCCTGTCGAGACATGAATTTTCACATCAAGTGAAACTGATTCGTTATGTGAAGTTTAGAAGTTAATTAAACTCGTTATATAGGATGTAAATAATACTTTTTTTTATATTTTGTAACATTGAAAATTTGTTATAAACAGGTTTTGGACCTATGTATTTATAATGTAAAGGTATACTTTGTATCAACTCTTACGGGCAATTTTAGGGGATTTCGTAAAAATCGTTAAATCGAGAAAATAGTTATATTGAGGGTCGTTAACTTAAGGCTGTATTATTATTTTTTAAATTGTCCCGCATACAGCAGGGTAAGTGCAGAGGGCACCAAGTAACAAGGCACTCCGTTCTCCATTATTTGCAGAATTCTGCAAGCAATGCGTGTTAAGTGACTAAACTCAACGCCACGTTTTGTCTCGATTCTAGAGCGAAGAAATGAAAAACTAAATTTTAAATAAATATTTTATATCATCGAGTCGGTCGTCGCGCTTACAGTCACACATGTGCATGTGTGTTTTATAGCAATACGTCGAAATTCTTATAAAATCTCCCTACAGAGATGCTAACAACATAATTAAGTTGTAACAAGCGTATAAGAA
>DWAP01004699.1:0-10738 GCA_018230625.1 Heliconius eleuchia | reverse complement strand
AGTTAGGTGATTGCGTGAACCAATTTCACAAGGCAAGTGTTATAAAGTTGATGTTGGAGGCCGCTGGGTAATTGAAATTTAAACGATTCTAAATGGATTTCTCTTTATAAATGATACAAGCTTGTGATTGTTGATCACATTGCTCATTAAGAAGGTCTATTGAGACAACCGCAATGATAATGAGGAAGGGAAAATTAAAGGTATAAAACCTTAGGTTTAGGTTGTATTCCGCACGTAGCAGGGTAAGCAGAGGGAACCTGGGCACCTAGTGTTCCCGTTCCCAATTTTCTGACGAATTCTGGACGTATTGCGTGTTGAGTAGCGGAACTCAATTCTGCCGCTTTTCCCGTTAACAAAGCAAGCAAAATTTTAAATATTTTATTTCTTCGAGTTGAAATTGACCCCACAGCCCATCGCGTTTACATTCATAAAATAAAACTTTAGATTAATTTGTTAATGGGTTACCCACAATAATTACACTTTTTAATTATTTTTAAACTATCAGTAGTTAGTGTTATCTTGGAATTAATTATTAATTTAATTTTTAGGTTTTAGTAGGTTTCGTATAGTCCTTTAGTCGAACGGAAAAATATATATATGTAAAAAAACCTTAGTTATATAAATACTGAAGTAAAAATAATGAAATGACATGAAAATATTTTAAAATTAATTTTTAACAAAAAAAAACCGACTTCAAACAATAAACAAAAAAAATAAAAAAAAAAAATTCTTAACATAAAGTAAAACGTACTTTTAGTTCGTTAAACAAAAATAATTAACGAAAGATTTTATAATTTATTTGATTTATTTATTTTATAATTTAGAAGTCGTTGTCAAGCTAATGCTACAACAACTGTTCTAAAATATCAAATTACTAGGCTTGTTTATTTTACTTGGCAGCGACTTTAAAATTATAAGATCTTTCTTTAATTATTTTTTAATTTTTGAATCGTTTGGCGTGACATTTAGTCATCGTATCGTCCATTTGTCGCGCCCATATCTAAAAATGTAAATGTAAATAAAATGTAAATGTAAATCTAAATAAAGTGTAAAATAAAATGTAAATGTAAATTTAAGACATATGTGATTTTCTCCCAGATACCCTTGTCAGAAATGGACCAAATGAAAATGGCGTGACACGGGAAGCATTAACTTTCAAATAAAAAAGAAACTTCAAAATCGGTTCACGCAGTCAAAAGTTCTGAAGTAATAAATATAAAAAAAAGAAATACAGTCGAATTGATAAGTTTCTGTTCATACAGAAGTCGGTTAAAAAAGTTCTTGAAGAAATCATGAAAAAATATTTGTCATAAGTACGTAACTAATTGTCAGGCTGATTTTGTAGCAATAAAAAAAATATCTGTCAGTTTACTTTCCTATCAAATTTTATAAAATATCAAACGATTTTTAATTAGATTGTAGTTTTAGATATATTATTTAATCTTATAATTATTTTAGAAAAATATTATGTTTATTAAAAAGAAAATATTTTTAGCCAATGTCTAAAAATCTTAGTATTAACAATGTAGCTTAAATCATGACCTCATACAATTTTCATGGATAAAAGAAATGATTGATGGGCACAGTGTGGTAAAAAAGTAAATATCTATTCATTTTAAAAAATCTTATTGAATTACTTAACGATATCTATATACAAAGATGAATGAAAAGATTAAATATTGTGTTACTTATTCCTTTACCGATTTAAAATATAGCAACTGTAATAAATACACATTTAAATTAAGCAAAAGTGTACATCTATGGCCATTTTTCAATATAACTAATGTATGTTCTTAGACAAGAAGATGTTAAAAAAGAGAACACTATCATGGAGGAGGCTGTCGAAGAATGGGCGCCTTGGAGTTTAGTAATATCTACAAAGAACCCAAATGCACCACCGCCAGTTTCTGTTAAAGCTGCGTCCGGTCCAGCCTGGGATATTGGTCAGGTATGTATAGCCAGTAAGAACGGTATCTTTAACATTCGTCTTTTTTCTCGTAATAGTTGGGTAGCAGTAGTAGTATTTAGTTAACGATATGTATATTTTAATCAGCAGATGATGCTTGATACTTAAAACAAAAATATGCCAGATATGATAAGACATCACATACATCACACTTTCGTCTTTTTATAAAGTACTTAAATATGCAAAGGTAATAAATATTGAACTGACTTGTGCAGCACAAGCTACACGGTATGACGCCTTATTCATATTTATTGGTTATTAATTATTTTCACAAAATAAATACAAGATTAATATATAACATTTTAATAGGTGTTGAAAGCAGCGAGACTCCTCTGCAAACCACCACTAGGTGTGCACTTTGAAGATGAACAGGAAATGCGTTGTGTTTACTCCCTTATCTACGATGTCTTTAGGTGTAAGTGAAAATTATATATTTTATTTATTTTTTTATTATGTACCTATCCAGAACAGAGCAAGGCAAAGGGCGTCCCATTAAGTTCTTCCGTTCTTCACTGTCTGCCGAATTCTGCATTCCGGAATTTAGGCATTGCGGAACATAACGCCGCACTTTGCCTCGTTACCGATAAAATTACTATTTATAATTATTTAAAATATAATCTGTAACCAATTATCAGTTTTATAGAAAAAAAAGCAATATGATACGTCTAAAAATCATACAGGTATAAATCCAAAAATTTTATTACACAGCTATAAAGTGTCAATGTTTTTAGTGTCGCGTTATCCGAATGTCGTTCGTGACTTTTTTCCCGTAAATCACTAAACACGACGACCGTCAAGCCCTAAATGCCCTTCTTGTGATAAAGTGCCCTAAAATGTGATATCCGGATAGCGGCAACATTTGCGAGTGAGTGTTGTGGTAGGGGTGGGAGGCTCACGGGGCGTGAACCGTAACTGCTGTGAATTATATCACGCGAACTTTGAAAACTAGTTTACGAGGCTTTGTAAGCATTATTTAACTTTTATCAGGGAACACATCGTTTTCGTTGTATCACGATAAGCACAGCCTGTTTAAATGAACAAACTATATTATTACCTATGCTTTATTTCGTTTGCTTCGAAATAATATTTGTATAGAAAGAGCTATACTTAGTCTTACCATAATTATTGCTACAAAGAATAACATTTTTTTTTATATATTGTACGTTACATTTATTACATTACAGTATATTATTATATATTTATATTACAGTACATTAGCTTAATACATGAATATAAAACTACTAAAATATATAAAGCTTCTTCGAAGTGGTCTCCATTGGCTGCAATACAGTCCTTTAAACGTTGATGCCAGCTTATCAATAGTAGCACGCACTCTTTCTATGGGAAAAGTCTTCACCGCCAATCGTATGGGTTTGTTGTAGGGACTCCAAATTATCATTACCCTTAAAAGCAAGCCTCATTATCTAAAACTGACCATAATCATAATTCAGTGGATTAAGATAAGGAATAGATGACGGTCAGTCTTCAGCTCTGATGAAGTCCGGACTACTCGTTTCTAACCGAGATTGTGTGGATCGAGCTTTAAGATCCGGCGACGTGGCGCTTCTTAAGCGTCTTCAGCATAAATATGGGCATTTTGTTTGTTAAAATATTGCTCAATTGTAAAAATTTTCACATGAGTAAACATGTTTTTTTCCTGTGACCATTTACATACCGCTTGTATTTTTTTCATCTTACCACTCTATTTTTTTTAAATTATCAGTTAAGAAATGACCAGAGCGTCTCTTATAGGCTCCAAGTCCTAAATTATCTTTTAAAATACGTGAAATAGTTCTAGGTGATATTTTTAACTCCCAAAATAAAATCATTTAGACTTCGGGCAGGACACTGTGGTCAAAGGTCAAACCTTTTTCTGTAAGAAAGAGAGGAAGTTTCGATTGTACATATCAATACACAAACATTTGACTAATACCAAGCGTATGGAGGATCTTAAAGACGTTTTTTGTTTGTTTCAGATAAATCAGTATTAGACCAAGCCATTGAAGATATCGACTTTTTCGGTGACCATCCGCAGGTAAATTACTTTAACAAAAAAATAAAATTAAAACGATCTTAACACCTTAACAATCTATTGGGTTTAGGGAAAAATGAAATCATTTATACATTTTTTCTTATTTTACAAGTTTTGTTGAAAGTTCATAATAACTTAGAAATCGCAATATCTGATTGTAAGCGCGATGGTTGTTGACTCAATCTCCAGTCGGGATAATTATTATATTTGTAGACATAATTTTAATTCGGGAAATAAAAATTATATCTACAAATATACACGCAAAAAAACTGAAATCCGGAAGGAAAGCGTAAATTAAAGATTATCTTTAAGAGTTTCTCTCTGCCTATATCACTAAGCGGGAAAACAAAGCAAATAATGAAGAAGCTAAAAAAAACCATTGACGTTCTAAATAGGCCCGTGACTATAAATTTAAAACTATTACATAATATATTCAATTGTTATTGTTCATTCAACTTGATTATCCTAATCTATATGGGAATTGAAGAACATTATCTCTCTATTGTCATTATTGTTTCGTCAATTTTGAAAACCTCTATATTATTTGACAGTTTAAATTTACTTCTTACATTTGTAGATAGTATGATATGTATATTGTAATTTATAAATATATACCTATATTTTTTACTATACTCTAAAGTATAGTATTTAAGCATCATCTCTAAAGATTCTCTTAGGCTACGCTTTTTACAAATAATGTAATGTATTGTTTTTTTTAATATGGTTGTGTAAGACATTCATATTTATATACAAGAACCTTAAAAAAAAAGCTATATTCGAACCATTTTTTATTGAGTTTATAGCGCTCTTGAACTTGTGCTTATATTTTATCGAAGGTTATTTATTGGATTTGTTATCTTGCAAGGTTGCAATGAAATGTCATTACCGAAAGGCAATAACTTATGTAAAAGCAGATTCGACAAGATGTAACAACAAAAAGTATAAGCCATCTAACTCATATTATGGCATTCTCGTGACCAAAACCATTTCTTTTTCTTTGAGGACGCTCACGAAAACGAGCTTTGTATTTATGAGGGCTTATTATTGCAAAAAAATCGGCATTGGTAGATTCTGAATCTGATAAGCGTGGGTTCGATAAATAAGAACACGGTGCTTCGTGTGAAACGACATCTAAGTTGCGATATGATCGTTTGGATAAGACGCCTTACGTGCCGTGATAATTATTTAATATTAACTAGGAGCTGTTAAGTTCTTTTCCACATTAAAAGTTCGAATATATTTTATCAACTAAATAATATTATTACTATTACTAAATGTGATATTTTCTTTATTATCTAGTTTATGGAACATCGACACGCGTTATGGTTATTCCTAATGGAGCTAGCCCGACGTCGTTGGATGGCTCGTGCTCGGAGCGAGGTAGAGCGGGCTACACGGCTTCTGAATGAAGCTGGATATCCATTCAAAGATGTTGAAAATATTGTATGGGATCAGAGAGTTCACTTCGCCGCGGCGATTGCTAGGATACGCATCAAGAATAAAGCATTTACGTAATAAATATGATATTTTTTATATTTTAATACTATCTAGTTTTTAATTTTAATAATAACGTTTTTCCTTTTTTTTTATGGCTTAACGATATTTCCCGCACATAGCAGGTTATGCCTATTTTTTTCTTCTTTGGTTCTGCTTTTGCACTCCATTCCCATTAAGATACTTTCCTTTTCCCATTTTCCACCAAAATCTGAAAGCATTGCGTGTTGAGTAGCGTATCTCGACGCCCAACTTTGCCTCAATATGAAATGAAAATATTAAATATTTCATTTCCTCGAATGGGAATCGAACCCACAACCTGTCGCATTTACAGTCGCATAAGTGTGCTCCTGCGCCACAGCTGGCCTCAAAATAAATAATTTTACTATAATGTTTTAGACTATCTGATCTCTTACCAAACCATTTACGGGAACAAAGAATATCTGCGTGTGTCAACAAGGACTCGGTAACGGGTTGGGTTAATACTTTCAAAGCAAAGTAAGTATACAAACCTGATCTACTGTTGTTCTCTTTAAAAGAAAAATACATAATACTCAATATTCTCTTTTACTTTTTAGAAAGGTTGCATTACTAATCAAAAGACTTTCGGACCTCGGCTACACTTATAGTAGTTCACGGCAACTTTGCGCTGGAGAATATAGATTTGATCGAGTTTGTCCTAGGTGAGATGATTTCTCTATATATTATATTTTTATGTTATTTAATATACATATATACTTATTCAGATATACATACTTTTTTTTATGTTTAATGTTTTATTTTAGATTTATAACAATACGTCCACCAGACAATATTAGCGTTGGAAAAATAGATCTAGTCAAAGAAGGTGTGATAGTTCTACAGGTAATTTGGACTATTTCATACCTTTATGTAAATAAATACTTCCTGGCAAATATTGCCATTATAATTAACACTATTTAAATTAGGTCTTTTATTTTATAAAATGCTATTGTTATTATAATTAAAAAAATATTTTAACATTATGCTATTTAATAGTCTCAAATAATATTTAAAAAGCTAATTTTGTATCTACAATATGCAAAATACTATGCAAAATCTAGGTTAGTCGTGGCGCAATGGCACAAAGTGTGACTGCTAACGCGACAGGTTGTGAATTCGATGCCCACTCGCGGCAACAAAATATAGAATATTTTCATTTTCGCTCTGGTGTTGAGGCAAAGCGCGGCATCGAGTTCCACCTCTAACTTCCGCTGTCTAAACACTGGGTTCCCTCTGTCTACCGTTAGCGTGAGGCTTAAAAAATATATTCAAAAGTATACATACAATTCAATTAATAATGCCTCAACAGGAACGCGAATTTTGCGAAGGCGCATCGACCCTATGCCGGGCGCTGCGCGCGCACTCGCTGCGCGGCGTCGTGGCGCAGACGCACGCGTCGTCGCCGCGCTGCTCCGCGTACTTGGCCGCGCAGCTGCAGGAGCTGGCCGCGGCGCTGAGGGCCGAGACGCCGGCCGCGCCCGCCACGCCCGAACTGGGGAAGCTCGTGGTGTTCGGAGCTGGGGACAAGTCAATATATTGTTATTTTATTATTTAGAAAGTAGATATCGTGACGGTAGTTTCCCAACTATAGGAATGTGTAAAGTGATTGTGGGTTCAAATTTTACTCGAGGTAATAGTTATAGCGGCAATATTGATATGTATGTAGATGTTAGTCGGTCGATTGATATAAAATTCAACATTTTTTTTCACCGCCATTCAGATAGATATTCCTGATAATATGCCAAGTGACTGAATCTATAGATACACACAGAAATATTTTGTAAATCATCACAGCTCTATGTTATGTTGTGATTGGATTAGAAAAACCAAACTTTTCAATTCTTTACATTATTTAAATTACTTTTATATCATACTCAATGGTAACATTAATTAAATGAAAATACAATTTTAAACAGTAGAGTGGAAAGCTACGTGTGTGCACTTCGAGAGCTGGGCATTGAGGCGTCAGAACTGCCTCAGTCCCCGGCGCCCGTGCGCGTGCTGCGGGACGCGCTGCACGGGGACGCGCCGGCGGTGGCGGCCGCGCTGGAGGGCGTCGTGGCGGCGCTGGCCACTCCACCCAATTCTTATTCAGCTGTCACCGATCCTATTGATCTGGTCTGCGGACGGGGAGGCGATTTGGCGATGCTCGAGGTGTGAGGATTTTTTTTTATAATATCGAATTATTATTAAACAAGTAGTCCAAAAGAGTATATATATGTTGATAGATATTAATTTATTGTATTAGATTTGGATTAAGACCGAAGAAACGTAAATATTTAATTAATAAAAATATGAAGTTCACAGACGTGGTGTCATGCCGGGTGTGTCCAAATTGTGTAACGAGGGCATCATTTAAATATAATTTAAGATTTTTAGTTTTTAATATTTTTTGTACATATATTTAATTATCCTTTGTTTTATACTTTTAAAACATACAAATATTTTTTTAGATTTTAACGGAATCTGAAATAGATTCTATTGGCAAGGCGAGAGTACAGTCTATATTAGAAGAACAGAAAAATACTTTAAAGACACTTTTGTCGAAACCACAAGTCAGTATAATATTGAAATACATTTTTAAATATAATACTTGTAAAATTTATATATATATATATATATGTCTACAAATCTATTACTATAAATGTTTATTTATTAGATTCAACTGATCCTATACGAAACTCACTCGGCTTTGGAAGCTGAAAATCAGGCTCAAGTGACTCGTGCTGTGGCAGAAGCGAACAGAATTGCGAGAGAAAGACATGCCTTGCTTAAGAAAAAACACAGGGACCATGTTAGTATTGTAATATTTTTATTCTTTTATTAAACTTAATGTATGTAATTAATGCGTATATTTTTATTAATGTAATTAATAAAAATATATGCATTATTAGACGCCGAAACATAAAGAGCCAACAGAAGCAGCAATAACAGACTCGTGCACATCTTTGGACCAAACTTGCTCACGATCGGACCTTGACAAAGAAGATAACGAGGATGAAAAAGAAGATTGTGTCGCTTATCGTTCTCAAAAACGACCAATGTCGTCTCCACCGACCACAGCGAGAACAATGTCAGAGAGCGGAGAAACTGTTGTGAAGAAACGAGCGGAGAGCGCGGATGTTGGCTGGCGTCCGGGTCAGACTAAGGCACGACCTATCCCGGAAATGAAAGTTATCGAACATGATCCTGTGCCGAGAGATCCGGATAAAGATAGCCCTGATGTTGTTGTAAGTATAGAAAGACTTTTTAAATTAACTCAATTTATATTACTTTGTCATATAGATATGAATAGGCAGATAGATACCTAGAATTATTTTGGAATTATCCTTAACATAGATTATCATTTTTATTTATGTAAACCATTTTAACCAATAATAATACCTAAATATCGAATAGACATTATGCTAACTTTAAATACTACTTATGGGCCTATTTGCGTTGTATTTGTCAGGTACCGGACTGTGATTTATTTGAAATTCAAATGCTGCCTAGTCTCGGAAATGGTCTAGATATTAATTACATTCTTGACCGCGATGGATGCTATTTGGGACTTATACAACGAAAGGTTAGCTGCCAATATATTTTTTATAATTTCTTTCCGCGCAATTTGTGAAATATTACGTGTTGAGTGGCAGATTTCATCGCTGTGCTTTGTCTTGCTACCAAAACGAGGTAATAATACTTAATAATTTATTCCAAGTGGAAATCGAACCCACACTGACAATCGCCGCGTTTACAGTCAGAGGCTGAGCGCCATAATGGCCTCTGAAATATAATAAAATAATTTTATGATGTCAACATCATATATTTTAAACTATACTATTCATCACAAAATAAAATATTACCTTTATACATTTTTTTTTATAATTTATGTTTCAATATCAAAATGAGGCCGTCGTGGCACTCACTTGTAGCTATAATCACGATAACGGGGTTCAACTTCCATTCGGGAAAAAATTTATTTTGGCGGGCGGGATTTAGTGTAAAGCCGAAAAAAGATAGATAAAAGAACCACATATAAGCACACAACAGCACTAGGCGGTATGATATATATGAGGTCAGTCGCACAGGAGATCACGCGGCTAGACGCCAAGTACATGATCCGCGTGGCGGAGGAGCGCGGCCTGTTCGGCGGCGCGCCCGCGCAGCGCCGCAAGCGCGCCGACCTGCCCGCGCCCGCGCCGCGCACGCGCAGGAAGAAGAACGTCACTTTTGAGGTTGGTGGCTCTGTTGTCTAATAGATCTACTTGGTTGTGTATTAGTGTAAGAAAGACTGATGTGTTCGATGTAACGTGATCCAAGAATTAGCTAACTTAAATAAATTATATTGTGTGGTGGCGTAATACATAAAAGGAAATTATATAGTGGCTTAATACTTGTTTAGAAAACGTATAAAAATTTGAACGTAGCGGGACCCGAACCCGCGCCTCCTGGAAACCAACCACGCTCTCTGACCTAAGTGTGAAATAAAACTTTAAAAATTTTAAAAAATATATAGTGGCTTTTTTGCAGCTGTCTTTGGTTATTAAATTGTGATAAGTTTGATATAGAAAGATAGGTAATAGGTAGTTTTTCTTTCTTTGCATAAGACCTACATATTTCTCTCGAGTATGAATACAAATGATATACTCCCAGTATAATAACATACAAAAGCACCAAAAAATCTTCATGTATAAACTCCAACGAACAGGTAGAGCGCGTAGCAGCGCCTACGTACGCGTCTCTGTGTCGCTCGCGCCGCAGCTCGGCGCCCGCCTGTCTCCTGGAGGCGGGCGAGGGCGCGGCGGCGCGCGTGTGCTCCACGCACGCGAGGCGCCACGCCGCCGCCGCCGCCTACAGCGCGGCCTCTTGTGCCTGCGACGCCAGACATCGGTAAGGGGTTTTGTACAAGTTTTAATTTGATTGAATGAGTGTCATCATTCTAAGAAAAATGAAAATCATATCAATCTGTATATACTTACAGGCCTCAAAATAAAGTGCGCCGCGCCTCAGCCGACGTCACAGTGCAGCGGCCCTCCTCCCCGCCGTGCCGACGCCCCTTCCCGCTCGTGGTTCATGAATTGCGTCTTAAAGATGTTATGTCTTATAAAGTTGTGGTTTAATAAAAGTAAATCTGTATAAAATTTAGCTGCCATAATTCTATAGAAAAAAAGGATCATTAATATTTTTTTCAGTTTAAAAACTATCTACGAACCAAGCAATTGATTTTACAAAAAATATAT
>DWAP01004698.1:0-10739 GCA_018230625.1 Heliconius eleuchia | reverse complement strand
ATAGTATAGTATAGTATAGCATATAGTATAACCCTGACCTTCCATCATCAGATTTCCACCTGTTTCGGTCATTGCAGAACTCTATAGGAAGCATAAAGCTAACCTCAAAAGAACACTGTGAACACTATTCTCTATACTCGATCAGATTTTTTTAATCAAAAATCTCAAAATTTCTACAGGAATGGGATCATTAAAATCAGATTTAAAATACAACAAATTTTAATCCTTTCTTTCTAATAACACAGTTTACAAATTCATTCACCCGAGGAAATGAAATACTTATTTCAATTTATATCATCATTTCTTCGCATTAATCTGCAATTTTCATTGCATGAATGCAACTGCAAGTATCCGTTTTTTAAGAATGATACATGATAGTAAAACATATTACACCAGGGTTGTCTAAAAGGGTTGCTGCAATCACCATTAATAAAATTTATGGTAATTCGTTTTTGTTGAAAAATTGCACTGACATGTTTTTTATGTGAATCCAAGTTCATTTGAGATTCAAGAACAACATCGCATAAGAAATTGTAAAAAGAATGGTCGCCACCTCACAGCCTACCGAACCCCAGGGCTGTCTGGTTTAAATAGGTTACTTAATGTTGATAATTTGCACTCATGATTTTTTTAAGTAAATTGTATATCAATTAAAGCTTATTCTTTTCTCACCACTATAAATATAAAATAACTAATAACGTTGCCTATAAAATAACTATCGCAAGTAGAGGTTACCATCATATGAAATATTTACGGTTTGCTATGAGAATAGAAGACAAAATGCGCGGTGTGCCTTATGTTTTTAAAAAAAATATCATTACAGAAGGTCAATCTTAATTATTTTAATCGTATTAAGTATATACAGAAAACTACGTAAAGATGAAATCGTCCTTGTTTTCTTCTTCTTGAAAAACTGTTATGTATTACATTAAAAAACAGATACTTGCAAATTCATGCAATGGGATCTTAGGCCATTAGCAAAAGTTCAGTGACGAAGCGTTATAAAAATCATGTTCCGGTATAAAAGCACTTCGCTGAGTTACCCAATAGAGTATCAAATCTCGCTACGTGTGAAGTTTTCATGTAATTTTACTTATAAGCTTCGAATGATAAAATATGGCTTTGAAATAATATATAAATGGTTTTTTTCTTTATGTATCCCTCACATAGTGGAGTAGGTAGAGGGAATCTGAAAACTTATGGTTAACACATTCCGTTCCCATTAAGACACTTCCGTTCACCACTTTCCGCCAAATTCCGGAAGCATTGCGTGATGACTTGTGGAGCTCACCGCGCTTTGCTTTCTTACTCGATCGAAGAAATGAAAATATTAATAAAAAAAATTTCATTCACCCAAGTAAGGATCGAACCCCCAACCGTCACTATTACAGTCACACGACGGCCTCTCGGAAAGATTATGGTACTTATAATTGTATTAACGCCATCGAACGACGACGCCACTGAAGGTTCAAATTTACTTTAAAACTTAAAAATAACTAATAATATAATTATTATGTAAATACCGCTACTATATTATGATTACTTAATATAAAATATATTTGAACTTCATATAAAAAAAGTAGATAATATTTTCTTTACAGAGAGAGAAGAGAAGTTAAGATCTAAATAGGATTTATTAATATTTATTTTAAGACAAACGAAAAATAAAGTAACGCCAATATAGGAGGAAAATAAGTCGTTCTTATTTTCGTTTTTTTATGTATAGCAAGAATTTTTCTTTTTGGATTACAATGACATTAAATGTTTAATTTATTTAACAAAATAAGGAAAGAAGGAAGGATTAATTAAATTATGAATTATTAAGAAGTAGCTTAAGGTCAACAAAACAAAGGTAAAACGAAGGTTTCAACGAAGGAAACATCCCTATGTTTCCTTTCTGGGATACTTATAAATAGCTTTCAAGTCTTCGATCGATCTTGAGGTACCGTTTTCATTTATAGCCATAAATTATTAAAGATAACGGTATCTCAAGATGAATCATAGATTTGAAGGCGGTTTATAAATACGGGCCATAATATTGGGTTAAATTCGAACCCCCAATCATTTCACTTAGAGTCAAGCGCTTCTAATACTTTATATAGTCAAAATTTTCATTAAAAACAACTTACTAGTAAATGTACTGTATGTGTACATATTGCTCCCGCTATTAAAGTCCCCAGCACGCCCATGGCGAGTCCCGCGTTCTTAAATGCTGATGGCATTGCAAGAATACCGGAGCCCAGGCAAGCTTTTAGGAGATGAACTATGGAACCGATTGTACTGTAACAACAAACATTTATATAATATGGATAAATCTATATATATATATATATATATAGATTTATCCATATTATATAAATGTTTGTTGTTACAGTACAATCGGTTCCATAGTTCATCTCCTAAAAGCTTGCCTGGGCTCCGGTATTCTTGCAATGCCATCAGCATTTAAGAACGCGGGACTCGCCATGGGCGTGCTGGGGACTTTAATAGCGGGAGCAATATGTACACATACAGTACATTTACTAGTAAGTTGTTTTTAATGAAAATTTTGACTATATAAAGTATTAGAAGCGCTTGACTCTAAGTGAAATGATTGGGGGTTCGAATTTAACCCAATATTATGGCCCGTATTTATAAACCGCCTTCAAATCTATGATTCATCTTGAGATACCGTTATCTTTAATAATTTATGGCTATAAATGAAAACGGTACCTCAAGATCGATCGAAGACTTGAAAGCTATTTATAAGTATCCCAGAAAGGAAACATAGGGATGTTTCCTTCGTTGAAACCTTCGTTTTACCTTTGTTTTGTTGACCTTAAGCTACTTCTTAATAATTCATAATTTAATTAATCCTTCCTTCTTTCCTTATTTTGTTAAATAAATTAAACATTTAATGTCATTGTAATCCAAAAAGAAAAATTCTTGCTATACATAAAAAAACGAAAATAAGAACGACTTATTTTCCTCCTATATTGGCGTTACTTTATTTTTCGTTTGTCTTAAAATAAATATTAATAAATCCTATTTAGATCTTAACTTCTCTTCTCTCTCTGTAAAGAAAATATTATCTACTTTTTTTATATGAAGTTCAAATATATTTTATATTAAGTAATCATAATATAGTAGCGGTATTTACATAATAATTATATTATTAGTTATTTTTAAGTTTTAAAGTAAATTTGAACCTTCAGTGGCGTCGTCGTTCGATGGCGTTAATACAATTATAAGTACCATAATCTTTCCGAGAGGCCGTCGTGTGACTGTAATAGTGACGGTTGGGGGTTCGATCCTTACTTGGGTGAATGAAATTTTTTTTATTAATATTTTCATTTCTTCGATCGAGTAAGAAAGCAAAGCGCGGTGAGCTCCACAAGTCATCACGCAATGCTTCCGGAATTTGGCGGAAAGTGGTGAACGGAAGTGTCTTAATGGGAACGGAATGTGTTAACCATAAGTTTTCAGATTCCCTCTACCTACTCCACTATGTGAGGGATACATAAAGAAAAAAACCATTTATATATTATTTCAAAGCCATATTTTATCATTCGAAGCTTATAAGTAAAATTACATGAAAACTTCACACGTAGCGAGATTTGATACTCTATTGGGTAACTCAGCGAAGTGCTTTTATACCGGAACATGATTTTTATAACGCTTCGTCACTGAACTTTTGCTAATGGCCTAAGATCCCATTGCATGAATTTGCAAGTATCTGTTTTTTAATGTAATACATAACAGTTTTTCAAGAAGAAGAAAACAAGGACGATTTCATCTTTACGTAGTTTTCTGTATATACTTAATACGATTAAAATAATTAAGATTGACCTTCTGTAATGATATTTTTTTTAAAAACATAAGGCACACCGCGCATTTTGTCTTCTATTCTCATAGCAAACCGTAAATATTTCATATGATGGTAACCTCTACTTGCGATAGTTATTTTATAGGCAACGTTATTAGTTATTTTATATTTATAGTGGTGAGAAAAGAATAAGCTTTAATTGATATACAATTTACTTAAAAAAATCATGAGTGCAAATTATCAACATTAAGTAACCTATTTAAACCAGACAGCCCTGGGGTTCGGTAGGCTGTGAGGTGGCGACCATTCTTTTTACAATTTCTTATGCGATGTTGTTCTTGAATCTCAAATGAACTTGGATTCACATAAAAAACATGTCAGTGCAATTTTTCAACAAAAACGAATTACCATAAATTTTATTAATGGTGATTGCAGCAACCCTTTTAGACAACCCTGGTGTAATATGTTTTACTATCATGTATCATTCTTAAAAAACGGATACTTGCAGTTGCATTCATGCAATGAAAATTGCAGATTAATGCGAAGAAATGATGATATAAATTGAAATAAGTATTTCATTTCCTCGGGTGAATGAATTTGTAAACTGTGTTATTAGAAAGAAAGGATTAAAATTTGTTGTATTTTAAATCTGATTTTAATGATCCCATTCCTGTAGAAATTTTGAGATTTTTGATTAAAAAAATCTGATCGAGTATAGAGAATAGTGTTCACAGTGTTCTTTTGAGGTTAGCTTTATGCTTCCTATAGAGTTCTGCAATGACCGAAACAGGTGGAAATCTGATGATGGAAGGTCAGGGTTATACTATATGCTATACTATACTATACTATGCATCCCAGCAAAGCTCTCTCAATTTTTGCTGCATAGTTATAGATAAGTGCGTTCTAGCGTTGTCATGGTGGAACACCAAGCTTTTCCTATTCAAGAGCTCCAGCCGGTTTTTCTCAATAGCTTTTCTTAACTTCATCAGTTGGTGACAGTAGAGGTCAAATTCAGTAGTCTTACTCAGTGGCAAAAGCTCATAGTGGACGATTCCTTTTCAATCCCATCATACAAATAGCATCACTTTGTTCCTAGTCACGCTGGGTTTTGCCACCGTCTGTGGGGATGGTCCATGTTACGACCATGATCTCTTTCGCACATTCTTATCGTAAGTCGCCCATTTTCATCACCCGTAATGAACTGTATAAAAAACGATCGGAATTGTAACGTTACAACTTTGGTTTCTCTCAGTGAGATCATATGTTACCGAAATGACAAGTTTTTTCTTGAACCCAGGCTTTCGTAAACGACGTAAAACTGTTTTTTGATCAACATCCAGTTCTTCAGCAATATCGTAGCTACTTATATGTCGATCTTGCTTCACTTTCTCAAAGATGGCACTGATTTTATCTGTGACTAGCGCGAGCGCATCTCATCTTTCACACTAAAATTTCCAGATTTTAAACGCTTGAATCACATTTTCTACCTTTTTTCATACCGTATTAGGTCCGTAAAACGCACAAATTAAATTCGCAGCGTTCGTCCCATTTTAACTTTTTTGTAAAAAAA
Organism: Heliconius eleuchia; assembly: GCA_018230625.1. NCBI lineage: Eukaryota > Metazoa > Arthropoda > Insecta > Lepidoptera > Nymphalidae > Heliconius > Heliconius eleuchia. Next base: position 5,364 of record DWAP01004698.1, on the reverse strand, counting down.
ACTTTAAAATATACCGAATTTCTTCGTCACATGCGTTAATTTTATTTTCTTAAAAAACAATTGAAAAATGGCGGGTACTATTTTTTTTTATTTATTGTATCTTCAGAATGTTACATTTAATGGTATTAACACCAGCCTATACCATATTCAGTACAGAAAAAGACGTTTGATTACTAATAATATGTTCAAAATATGAAAATATTTTTGCCCCGATCTATTATAATAGCCAATCATTATCATTTATATGTAAATATCGTTTATTTATAATAAATATATATTGAAAGTAAAAGAAGTGAAAGTAAAAAATAAATAATATAAATTTTTCTATGAAAAACATAGATACCAATAGCTGTCATTATAGCATAACTTATAATATGTATAATAATAGCTCTTCGTGTTTTAACAACATGCATTTAAATAGCGCTTATCTTAAATTTCTTTATCACGAATCCATCCTCTAACATCGATAAGAGAAAAATACTTAACATGAAAATTTAAATAATAAAATGAAGTATGTTTCAGGATATTGTAAATTTTGTATGTTATGTATGTTAGAACAGTCTTTTTAGTTTTACTTTAAGAATAACAAAAACTCATGTATATTTAGATCAGACCGTAAACGTGATGGTTGTAAGTTCGATATTAAATCAAGAGAATGATTATATTTGTTACGTTTACAATATACTACATTCTTTCTGCCTATTATGGGATGAAACGAGAAGCTGAAAAAGAAAAAATAGCTATCATAGGGACTGCCGATAGAAATGAAAAGATCTTTTTCTCGAGTAGGAATCGAACCCACAATGCCAGTGTCAGTAAGAGATCTAAAGATAAAAGAAAACAATACTTATTTCCATTAAATTATATAATTAACCATTTTCCAGGTAAAAACATCGCAAGAAGTGTGTGTGGAAGCCAAAAAGCCGTCTATGGGTTTTGCGGAAATATGCGGCGCGGCCTTCGCGTATGGCCCCAAAAGACTGCGTTCCTGGAGTAGCTTCGTAAAGTAGGTATTATGTCAACTTTGTTAAAAGACTGAGAGATTATGGTTAATATAATATGGCGCAATGTTGGACCTTTCTTTGACTTAAGGTGCTTACATACTATATCACTAGTATTTACCTATAGCTTTACCTGCGTGACATGGAAATAGCAATAATTGTGTATTATACGAGCATATTCTAGGAGCCGAGGTAAAGAAGACCGTCTTATTTTAATAACAATATTGTATAAGTACCTATTTAAATATTTGCAAAAATATTATGTTAGGCGCTTAATAAAATATTATTTTACATAATCTAAATTATAAAATATGTTATTTCATCTGTAAAAATAATACAAAAAAACCTAGAGCAGGAGAAGTAATTTCAATAAAACATTTAATTATTAATAATAAAACCAATAATCTGTATTCTGCACATAGCAAGGTAGCCAGAGGGAATCTGGGAACGTAGCGTCAAGACACTTCCGGGTTCCACTTTCCGACAAATTCAATTTATTAAATATTTTAATATTTGTTTAAGGACATTAATAGACTATTCGATGGCGATAACGTACTTGAGCTTACTTTGCGTGTACGTTGTCTTTATTGGTTCATCTTTTAAGGAGGTAAGGCATTTTTCATAATTTTGCAAATGAATATCTAATATAAGATATTTATTTATATTATTTTAAAAGAAAATGAAAAGTGGAAATTTTCTATATTTATTAGCATTGTGATATGGTATTGTACCATTAATGTATTTTTTTAATAAAATACGTTGGTATAATCAAAAAATTTATAACTGACTAACTGTTTAATATTTAATATTATCATTTCCACGCTTTGGAAACGGGGCATAGCCAAATACTTAATTCTTTTTAATAACATTTTATTACTCTAAATAGAATATCTGTATTTCTTTATGATTACATACTTTAATCTATATGTGTGAAAATAAACAAACGAGGTACCTATAATGTCGAAAAAGCTGGCTCTGAATAATTCATTTCTACATATTTCTTCCATATATGAGGAGAGGAAAATTACAGTTTTAAGTCACACTGTCTGTTCTTGATTTTATGAAACATATAAGTTTCCGAGGAAAATAAAAATATTTAAATAAACATTTCTTCAAGATGTATTTCAATATACAACCATTGTATTATATTTTTTAGCTGCCCGCGGTATCCAACTTATAGCTAGTTGGACAAAAAGCTTAGTATTGAGAAACTCCGTCCACTACATTTCGCCATATGAATGGAGCAACTGCCACGCTTTGTTTTGTTACCAGAACGGAAAAATGAAAATAACTATTTCCTACAATTGAGAATCAAATCCACAACCGGCAAGTTAACTTTATTCTCTTAATTTTTTCAACAGGTCATTGACGTATACTATCCGGAATCAAATATATCAATTCAAATCTACTGCGTTCTAACATTAGTACCGCTAGTGCTAATATGTCAGATAAGAAATCTGAAATATTTGGTGCCGTTTTCAGCAGTAGCAAACTTTTTAATAGTAATCGTATTCGCTGTGACAATGTATTATATATTTGTGGACCTGCCTCCGGTGAGTGAGAGGGAAATGGTGGCTGATGTCTCACAATGGCCTCTCTTTTTAAGGTGAGCTTATAGATTTTAATTTTGATATATAAAACTAACGTTTATCCTAACTACAAGTTACGTAAAATATTTTTTATTTATATATAGTTATTTTTTATCTATTTATTATTTTATGAGCGTGAAGCTTGATTTTTAAAACCAGCTTCATGCTGTATTACGCACACGGCAGGGTACTCTCAGAGTAAACCTAATGTTAATATTAGAATAATGAAAACTATGTTCTCCATTATAATCTTAGGTAAACATTTCATTTTCTCAAATGAAATTCAAACCCAGAACCAAGTGTGTGACTGTAAGTGCGACTGGCACTTACAGTCACACACTTGTGGCCCTACGCCACGACTGGTTCTTTAAATCAATATTTGAAATTTTAAAAATCTTTTGATAATATATACTTGTTGTTTTTTAAAAAACATTTTTGTCTCTGTTGAGAATTTGCTTAAAAGCCTTTTGGCAGTTACATTATTTAGCCGACGGTATTTTTAATTATTTGATTGTTTTTTTTAAATAAGCTGCGCTACTCAATATCCAGTGTTCCGAAAATTGGACGGAAAGTCGGGAACGGAGTGTGTATACTTCCAACTTAATTGATGAAGCACAATATAAATCTAAATGTTCTTTTGAAATTGAAACTTTGAATTAAATTAGTAGTTTCTGATATAACCATCGTCATATACATTTCAATTCATCCCAATAACTGCAACACTATGGCGTATGTAAATGAGAAGGAATTCCTTAGTATTTGATAGATTTACCTTTGTCCTTGGAACCCAAGTGTAGATTAGAGGATACTTTTTTGAAATTGCGATTTCCTGTCGTTTTCGCTGTCTGATCAATAGTTTAGATCAATACTAAAATTACGTCTTATATTTTTTACACAAAAAAATATATAATAATAAATATTATATGTGAATCTCATATAAATTAACAACGATATATTCTTGTAAATATTAATTAAGCCAACCTTAAGAAGATTAAAGAGTTTAATGTGGTAATACAATGGAATCATTTATTCGTGCTGGTTAATTACATTTCAATGAAATTTCATTTTAAATATGGATTTTTTAAAAATATTTTTTAACATTTTTAAAGTGTTATTCCACACTTAGAAAAGAAAAATGGATTTTTTATTTAATTTTGATGTCTTAACGGCAATATTTATTGAAATATTGTTACTGAAGAAGAAATATGTCGAAGACTATTTATGCTGACTTTGAAATTTGTTCTACTAATAATATCGTACTCGTATATAGTATATTAATAATCATGTATTGTCAATCAATATATTTTTTTTATTTTCAGCACCGTTATATTCGCGATGGAAGGTATTGGTGTCGTAATGCCGGTAGAAAACGAGATGGCTAAACCTCAGCAGTTCTTGGGTTGTCCGGGAGTGTTGAATGTGTCTATGGTCATCGTCATCTGTTTGTACGGGATAGTTGGTTTCTTCGGCTACGTACAATATGGTGACGCCGTGAAAGGAAGCGTTACTTTGAATTTACCTCAGGATCAATGGTAATATATATATTTTTTTATTTCGAAAGTAATAACCTACAGGTTGTCATAACGTAGCGGCGTCAGCGTCAGCGTCTGACTGTAAACGTGATAATTATGGAAACGAAACAAAACTTTAAATTACGGGAGTTAAATTCTCTTTGGTAGCATGAAAAAGTACGGCGTTGAGGCCCGCCATCAACACGCAATGTCTCAAACAATGGAAAAGTGAACACGGAGAGTCTTAACACTAGGTTTTTTCTTTTACTGTATTGTAAGCGGGATTAAGCGTCAAACCAAATAAATAATTGAGGCCGTCGTGTCGCAAGGGCATGCTTGTCCATGCGACTGTAAACGCGACGGTTATGAGTTCGAATGCCACTAAGGGGGATGAAATATTTAAAATTTTCATTTCCTCGAACTGGTAACAGCGTTGAGTTCCGCAAGACGCCTCACTTTGTATTGTCACTATAACGAGGAAATGAAAATAATTCTTTTTATCGAGTGGAAATCGAACCAACAACTGTCACAATTAGAGTCAAACATTGTGTCGCAACTTAATCATGCTTTCATCATTTAATAATTGAGGCCATTGAGGCGTCATTCGCCGTTCGACATCTATTTTAATTATCGTAATCCACAATACACATGTATATTTTCCTAGAGTTTTATGAAAATGTTATTTCTTTAATATATACTTATCCTCGCTTTTATAAAAAAAAATTAAAACTGTAATAGATTAATCTGAGAAGCTATAATAGAAACAGTATGAAATAGTAGTTTCAATTCTAGTAATATTATATTAAATGATAATATCATAGCAATATTCCAACATATTATTGGCATGTTTTTGGTACCTTACGACTAAAAGAGATTTTTTAAATTTTTCATTGCCACTGAAGAATTTATTTAGTTGAAATCGCTCTAAATAAATTTCATGAATTGCTGTTTTGAATTGAAAAAAAATCTTTTGCATTTGATAGTCTTTTAAAGAGGAAGACTATAGGTAATATAGGCCAGTCGTGACGCAGATGCACAGTCGGTTCGATTTGCAGATGCGACTTGAGGGAAAAATATTTAATATTTTCATTTCACGCTTTGGCAACAAGGCAAAGCACGGCGACGAGTTCCGCCACTCATTATTCAATGTCTCCCGTTACCACTGCGGGCGATAGGTACTAATACTATTAATAAATATATACTTATAAATTGAGGCCAGTCGTGGCGCAGCGGCACGAAGTGTGATTGTAAAACCGACTGGTT
>DWAP01004697.1:0-10739 GCA_018230625.1 Heliconius eleuchia | reverse complement strand
ATCGAACCCACAACCAGTCGGTTTTACAGTCACACTTCGTGCCGCTGCGCTTATATTATGTAAAGATTAATAAAGTAACTAAATAAAAGATCTAGTTATTACTTGGAGTGCCGATGAAGATGTTAGAATTAATATCCTATAATTTTAATTTTAAACCGACTTTAAAAAGGGAAGTGCTCAAAACTTTTTGCAAATATCAACAAAAATAGAAATAAATTAACAAAATTTTTAATTAAAAAAAATCTGTGGCAAAACTTATAACCTCATCCTTGCTAATAATTTCTTGTAAATCTTAAAGTACTACACTCTTCTTTTTGCGTTGGGGGTTAAAAATAATACAAAGACAAATTTCAAATGATATCGAGGAATTTACATGTCTTTTAAAATTGTGCAAGAAAACTGATTTCAAAACTATAGCTACCTATGTATACAGGGTGGAAGGGTCAGCGCTCCTTTCACGGGAACAGCATAGAGCAGAGCAGAGATCTCGGTTAACCTTCGAAAACACAGTATCAAAGATACTGGAGGTCATGTAAAAACATGAGGACCCCCAGAGCGGATATATGAACAGGTTGATGACAATAGACGAGGCGAAAGAGGTATGCCGAGACCGTAGCGATTGGCGCTCTGTTCTCTCTGACTACTCCGCTAGGGATTATACAGCATATCCCATATAATCTAATCTAGCTGTACTTGTTATATTGAATTTGATTACAGGTACTTTCCAAGTATTTGATTATTATTTCTATATTTGATTTTTTTATGATTTTTGCATAGGCATAGGTATAGTTTCAAAATTGTTTTGTTTTTAATTTAAAATTTGTAATTGCATTTGAATTGCTGGATTTATTATTATTTTACTTTTATTTATAACTTACCAAAATAATTATCATATCTAGATGACATAACAAATAAAAGAGATTTTTAAATATTCACTCAATTATAATATTATTTCATAAACTTAAATACAATTCATCATTTTTTACTCAGTGACCATAAATACATATATATATAATTAAATACATGTTATATATTATAAATATCTGCATTATATATTAATTATTAATATTTCTTTAAATATCGTAGATGTGGGTGTCACGGTTGATTTTCCTATTGATGTCTACGTCAACAAAGTAATCATCATATAAGTTGACGGTCTTGTCAAGCATGTCGTAGGTTTTCAGCACATAACGGTCCCAACGGGTTTTCATTTCACAGACTTGCTTCTTGTGGTAAATGACGACATCTACAAACTTCATGTTAGGTGTGAAGAATTTGGTAAGGTCGATGCGACGGTCGAATGGGAAACCAAGAGGCATTTTGTCTAGAAGTACTGTTGATCTGAAGTCGACAATCATGTCTTTGCGAGTTGTGTCCAAGATAGAAACATCTACATTATCGACTAATTTAAGTGGAGTGATGATGACATAGAGCCACATTTTCATGCCACCAATAGTACCTTTAGGTAAGAGAAGCCGAGTCGGGAAACCGGTTTGATAGTTCCTTAAGTCTTTCATCAATAGATCCCTCATATCTGTAAAAGAATCCATAGTCTTCCAGAGATCACGAGTCATGATGCGATCACGTACAAGGTTATGCATGTCAATAGAATTTCTTACAATAGTATTTTTGCCAGTCATAAGCTTGTAAAGGAAGGAATCGACTTCGACAAAGTTTTGTCGGTTCTTATTGATATCAATCAAGCGTCCCATCTGGTCCATTTTAGGTCCTAAGAACATTCTTACGACACAATCAACAGTCTTGTCAGATTGTACATCAATTACTACTTTGAAAGGATCATGATTAAGACGGCGCTTGCGGACAAAGAATACCATATCAGCTTTAGTCTTTTTAACTTCATCGTCAGTTAAAGTTACGGCGTTGGTCATATCCATTAAGTAATCTTCGAAGTATGTGACTAGTTTATCTACCACAACATTGTCGATCTTAACACCAGAGAAGAAAAGATCTTCATGGGTGTAACTCGGCAGGCGCAATTTGAATAGCATCATGAAGTTGCACAAGCGTTTTTGTAATTGGTAAAAAACTGGATCACGGAGAGCAGTTTGGTAGCTGTCCAATACACTGGGCACAACGAAGTATCTACAAAAACAGAAGTTAGTTAAAACTTATAACATAACATTACAATAACTCAAATGCTAAATAATGGTTGCTGGAATGCTTTTAAGGAATTCAAAATTTAAAGTGTAATTATTATAGAATAATCTTACTTGTCAGATGTCATTGTGTTAAGACCAATTGCAGCCTTCATTAAAATAAGTAAGTAGCGATAAGCATCGACACGAACTTTAGAAATATCAACTTTGTCAACAGAACCATAAATTAGTTTGCCTAGCATTTCAATGTCGTCGTATTTGGTAATTTCCAATCTCAATCCATTAATCTGGAAAACAGGTTAAAGTAATGTGCAATGTTAAAAATATGATTGATTAAATTGCTAGAGTAAAATAGTTTTACTCAATACGCAATTCGGCAGAAAGTGGGGAACGGAGTGTCTTAACACTAGGTTGCCTCTGCCTACACTGCTGTGTGCAGAATACTGCGTGGAGCTGATAAAAAAAAAATAATAAAGATGATATGCCTTACCTCAATGTATCCCTTTATAATAGCTTCGTTAATGATTTTCTCATAGTCCATAGCAAGAGTCATCACTTCCAAGTTCCTATTATCATCAAGAACATAGTTATTAAGCCTTACTGGTAGTTGAACACCATTGTGGAACATCATCCAAGGCCAGTAACCTTTCCTAATAACTTTATTCCAAGAGAAGACAGAAACATCGCCGAGACCGTTTGACAGGCGCTCTAAGTAGTATCTAGCCAAGATCTGTTGGTAGACGTACATTGTAATTTCCCATCTTCTGAACATAAGTTTGTTGTTAATTACATCATCTTTCATCCAGAAGGGATAGTCAATGTGGAAATAGTAATAATAAGTGTTTAGGTCTATGTCTTCAGTAAAGTATCTAAGTTTGTCGTCGTCGTTCAAGTAAACACGTTTGTCGTAAACGTTTTCGTCAATAATGTAGATGCCCTTTTCTGTTTTCTTGATTCCGTAGAATTCACATAGTTTCTTGTCAAGTAGCCCCTTTTTCATTTTGAGCAAGTAAGCCTTTTGGATTACATCGCCACGGACGAAGTAATATGGATAGATTTCATATGGAGAAGGAAGAATAATTCCTTTGCAATCTTCACGATGTCTTACAGCGACCGTAAGAGCGTAGACGAACATACCCTCGTTAAGGTAGAGACGCATCCAACAAGCAGTCTTGATAAATGTGGTAAAGTCCTTAGCGTAGTAAAGCATGTGAAACATCTTGACGACTTCCTTCAGTTGACGATCGACATGAAGAGTGAAGATTTCACCACGTGGCAAAAAGCCTAATTTTAGATGTCCTAGGAACGATTTAACAACGTCTTGCTTCTGTAAAGTATAATTCAAGCACTGTGAGTAGAGATCATTTAAAAATATGCAGTAAACAGTACAATACTCAAATGTGAGCTATAGTTACCATGTAAAGTTCGACGTTGTTTTCAATTTTGAAGTTCATACCAATTTCTTCGATTTCTTTGTACATGACTGGGTCCATTATGTGGTTTAGCAACTTCATAATTATAGTTTGACGTTGCTTGATATCCATACTTACTGTAAACCAAAAATATTGTTATAAATTTGCTAATTTCGCTATAAATTCGCTCAACACGTAATGCCTCGAATTCAGTCGGAAAGAGGAGAAACAAAATATTTAACATTAAGTTATCACTGTCTACGCTGCTACATGCGGGATAAAGCATAAAAATTAAAGAAAAATACGTATTAAAGATGTACTTTGAAAAGAAAAATCTTACCGATTGTATGGTCATCATAAACCACATGGGCTGCGGACAAAGCCGCAAGCCCTAGCACTAAGCAGATGACTATCTTCATCTTTTACGCTTCAGCGCAGACTGAAGATGAACCCAATTCACTCTCATTTTATACTATAACTTAACTGACTCTTCTGACCTTTTTTAAACTGTGATGTCAATGATACAATGTATCATGTTTTTTAAAGATATGGAGTTGTTATTCGTAAGACCGTTTAGGTGAAAAGTTATCATTAATTAAGTGAAAGTGTTCATATTGACTTGACTAAAAAAAATATCAATAAAAATATAAACTTTTGTGATTACATATTTTATGATTTTGCATCGGTATCATAAGTTTATTATTTGTAGCAATCAATTTGTAAGGAGTATTCATTAAGTTAACAGACCGATAGTATTATTATTAAAAAAAATATAAAATTAGAAATAAAATCCTTCGTAAAGCAAACTAATAAAAAGTGTTGTTAATATAGATTAAAGTTAGAGTAGCTAATATTTTCATGTAGAGTAAACAAGGTTTTAATATTAGTAAAATCCTAAACTCTTTTAAGTAATAAAACTAAAAAAACTAATACTATTTTTATTAAAAAAATATATTTATGATATTTTTACATTAAGATTAAAAAAACTTAATGTAACTTGTTTACATTAGATTCAAGCTGCATCCCATACAAAGCATGGAAGGCAGATGGAACCTGGGAACCTAGTGTTAAGACACAACGTTTCGATTAAAGCATTTCCATATTTTCCGTAGAGTTCTGGAGGCATTACATGTTGAGTGGCGAAACTTGAGCGGGAATTGAAGCTACGTTTCGCATTTATAAAATTACAAATTATTGTGAAAAGAAAAAACAACAAAGAGCTATGTAACTTCTACAATTTATTCAATTTCTTTTTAAACAATAAATCTTTTTAAATACTAATGTAACATTTTTTTATATATGAGATACTGCAACTTGGTTTGTAGTATATATGAGATCATATATAAAAAACGTGAAGAAAAAAACATTGTCTTGTTGTTCCTGTTTCCTTAGAAATTTACAAGCATTCTATGACAGTGCTGCCCTCTAAGAACCCTTATGTCTTTCAGCTTTCTAGGCCTACCAGTTATGGCTGTGGGCTGCTTATTAACCGCTCAGTAAGTACCTAACGGAAGGAATTTATATTAATTTATAAGTTTCAACAATATGATCGTGGCCAGTGGAGGCGCAGGCGCACAAGCGTGTGACTGTAAACGGAAATACCCTCTCGGAAATGAAATATTTCATATTTTTAATACTTCGCTCTGGTATCGAGGCAAAGCGTGGAGTTGATTTCCACCACTCAACAAGCAATGCTTCCAGAATTCGACAGAAAATGAGCAACGGAAGGTTTTAACACAAGGCTTCCTCTGCCTACCCTGCAACATGCATGATGCAGCATAAAGTTGATTTTAATTATCTACCCGTGATTGGGATATATCTTATAAGTTTTGACGATGATAAAATTAACAAACTTAAGTTTGAGGTCTGTACTTATTTTGTAGGTATTGAACTATAAATATAATTTTTTATATGAAATATATGACATTTTTTTTTCGGATTTTTTCCTTTGTTTCTATTGTAAGATCTTACTTCGTCCTAAATTTCATAAGTGTAGGTCTACGGAAAGTACACTATAGGATTTGTATACGCGGCGAATTTCACAAAATTAGGAAAAACGATACATAAATGCTCATATCTTTTGACTGCGTTGTATTAGAAGCTTAATTTCTGTACTCCAAAGAACCTGCTGCTGCAGTAAGTCTGAATGTCTGATATTAGCATGATACCTCATAGCAATCTCGATTAAAATGGTCTTGACAGAAGGACAGACGGACAACAAAGTGATTCTATAAGAGTTTCAGTTTTCCTCTTGAGGTTCAGAACCCTAAATATGGATTAATTATTTTAGCTTAGTTATCTATACTGTTTTTGCATTAAATAAATCGTAATTTAAGTCTCTTGGAAATTGATTTAATTTTTTCTTGAAAAACTGTCGTATTCAATAGAAAAATATTTTCTTATTTCACATCTGTCTAGGGAATCCGTAACACACACACACACACACATCGGAATTTATATGGGAAAAATTTCGTGTGCACACTGCAAACGAAATTTTTTGGTTTTATTATTTTGGAGATTCTTTCTATTTTGTTGAATTACGGATATTCTCGTTAAATAGATAATAGTATTAGAATACAAATTAATTCAGATTAGTAAATAAACTATTGTGCAATTAATATTATATTACACAATAAACTATAAGTTTTTAGATAAATTTTACTTTTTGACAAGTGACAATATATCTTTTTTATTATCTTTACATTGCATCAGGATCTAATTTCTGATTTTCAACTAAAAAATACTTTTACTATACGAACAGTATAGGACAAAATAAATGTTAATCAGAAATATATGTAGTAGTATGTGATGTGTACAGAAATATTTGTTTTCTTTTTCTTGGCATAATGTTGTTGAGTATATCTATACCCACTGAAATTATCAAAGTTATATTTTATATTATTTTGAATATAATATTTTTTTTACATTAAGTATAACATTGGTATGGGTAATATTTAATAATAGGCATTTTATAAAATGATAAATATTTATTTATTTACTCATAAACATTGTTATGTTCAACTAAGTAACATTTAAACTTGGATATTTGTTCATTTTAATTCATAAGTAATCGTTTATACATCTAGAATATCGTTTATACATCTAGAATATCTACGTCTGTGTCGATTTTGGTTTGGATATCAAGGTCAGTAAAATTGTTATTTACTATTGGGGTTTGGTTGATGTAGCCGTAATCTTTGAGCACAAAGCGATTCCAGCGAGTCTTCATGTCGCAAACGCGTGTTTTGTGGAAGATCATAACATCCAAGAATTTCATGTTAGGAGTAAAGAACTTAGTGTAATCAATGTAACGGTCGAATGGGAAACCAAGAGGCATTTTGTCAAGAAGGACTGTAGACCTAAAATCTACGAATAAATCTTTGCGGTTTATGTCGAGAACGGACATATCTATGTTGTCAATTGGTTTCAGTGGAGTAACGATAACGTAAAGCATCATCTTCATTCCACCGACACGACCTTTAGGCAAGAGTAACCTTACGGGGAAGCCGGTGTGGAAGTTCCTTAGATCTTTAACCATTAAGTCTCTGATGTCAGTCATGGTTTCAAGTTTCTTCCAGAGATCGTTAGTCATAATACGATCGCGGACAGTGTTGTGCATATCTATGCTCTTTCTGACTATTGTGTTCTTGCCTGTTGTAAGTTTGTATAAGAATGAGTCAAGCTCAACAAAATTAAGACGGTTGTTATTGAGATCAATCAAACGGCCAACAACGTCATGTTTGGGTCCCAAGAACATTCTGACTACACAATCGACTGTTTTGTCCGATACAATATCCATTGTCACTTTGAATTGTTGATGGTTCAGACGACGCTTACGTACAAGGAATACCATGTCGCTAGTAGATTTTTTAAGTTCTTCGTCAGTCCATGTGACTGCATTAGTCATATCCATTAAGTAATCATCAAAGTAAGTTACAAGCTTGTCAACAATTACATTGTCGATTTTAACACCAGGGAAGTACAGATCTTCGTGCGTGTAAGAAGGCAGACGTCTCTTGAAGAGAATGAGTAAGTTGCATATACGTTTTTGTAATTGATAGAAGACTGGATCACGCAGGGCAGTTTGGTAGCTATCTAAGATAGAAGGCATGACGAAGTACCTGAAACGACATGCAAATTGTCTAAGTTGTTGTGTGGATTAATCTTAACGTATTTTATCGATAGGTTCGGTCTACAAAAAGTATATGTATTTTACTATATACTTACGTGTCAGAAGATAATGTGTCAAGACCAATAACTGCCTTTATTAATACTAGCATGTAACGGTAAGCGTCTACTTGAATTTTTGTCAAATCCATCTTTTCAATAGTGCCATATACAAGCTTCCCAATAACTTCTATGTCTTTAGACTTGGTTAAGTCAAGTCTGATACCATTAATCTATAAAGAATGCATAATAACATTACATTTATTGGATATACTTAAGAAAATGTTAAGTAATATACAATAAGACAAATTTAAGTACCTCTATATATCCTTTCATGATAGCTTCATTAATTATCCTTTCATAGTCTTGAACCAGTATGGTAATGCTTACGTCTTTTTGTCCAACTACTACTTGATTGTTCAGCCTGACGGGTAATTGAACACCATTGTGGAGAATCATCCAAGGCCAGTATCCCTTCCTTAATAACATGTTCCATGAAAAGTCAACGATTTCACCAAGACCGTTAGACAGACGTTCTAGATAGTACCTAGCTAAAATCTGTTGGTAGACGTAGAAAGTCAGTTCCCACCGTCTCATCATCATCTTATTGGACATTATATCATCTTTCATCCAGAAAGGAAAATCAATATGGAAGTAGTAGTAGTAAGTGTTAAGATCAATATCCTCCGTAAAGTACCTGAGCTTGTCTTCATCATTTAGGTAAACTCGCGTATCATAGACGTTCTCATCGATAATGTATATTTCTTTGTTAGTTTTCTTAATGCCGTAGAAGTCACACAGTTTCATATCCAGAAGGCCCTTCTTCATTTTTAGAAGGTAAGCCTTTTGAATAACATCAGCACGGACGAAGTAAAATGGGTAGATTTCATAAGGAGGGGGAAGAATAATTCCCTTACAGTCCTCACGATGTCTTACAGCGACCGTAAGAGCATATACGAACATTCCCTCGTTAAGGTGGAGACGCATCCAGCAAGCGGTCCTGATAAATGTGGTAAAGTCTTTAGCATAGTAGAGCATATGGAACATTGTAACCACTTCTTTCATTTGGCGATCGATATGGATTGTGAAAATTTCACCACGAGGTAGGAAGCCAATTTTCAAATTATCAAGGAATACTTTGACCACATCTTGTTTCTGTAATAAGATAACTTATTATTTTAGAAGGATTTATTATTAGATATATATTTTATTTTCTTAACTTATATATATATATTTTTATTTTTTTAAACTATGAACATTTTTACAACTTACAACATAAAGATCAATATTTGTTTCGATTTTAAAATTTTTGCCGAGGTCGATAACGTCCTTGTACATGACTGGTCCCATGACATTATTAAGCAGTTTAAGAATAAAGAACTGCTTTTGCTTTACATCCATGTCCACTGAAAAATTAACACATTTATTAATTGTTTTATTTTTCAATGATGATTAAAAGTATTATTTAATTGTTGTTAGGTAAGTTTTTATTATACATTTTATTCAAAATTATACATATTACAATTATAATATTTTAGTTAAAAATTAACTTAACTGTAATTTACATAAAAAACATGAGTTACAGGCTTAAATTTTTTAAAAAAGTAATAAAATTTACCAATCTTACTTATAGTTTCATCGGTGACATCGGGACGGGCTGCGGCAATAGCCGCTAACCCTAGGACTAAGCACACTACTGCCTTCATAGTGATGCTGACGAACTGTGCTGCTCCAATGTAGTACAACTATTATATACTTTTTCATACTGACCCTACTTGACATTAATGGTCGTTTTTTGATAATATATTTATTTACTCATCTTAAAGAGTACTGATAAGTTATCATTGAAAGAAACTTTCTTTCAAGCTTCTTCGTGTATTAAGTTTATTTATTTTTATTATCAAGATAGCTTCTTTCATTTTCATATTTGAGGTTGGCCAATGAAACGTAGTAATTATATGATTTTCCGGTTTAGTTTCAATATAATAATGGTTTAGTTATTTCTCACTTACGTAAGCAAAGCTAGTAAAATCCAAAAAAAAAAAAATTAATAAAGAAGCTGCGAAACATGTTTATGTCATACAAATATTACATTGGAATTCTTTCCATTCACCTAATAAATAGGAAATCATGTGATACCTTTTTCACGTTAAACAATGATGAGCAGTTACTTATATGTTAAATGGATTATAACGAATATTATGGAATAAATGACTATAATAATTCACAATTAACAAAATATACATATACTCCATTAGGAAAATTATATAATTGTATAAAAATAAAAAGATTAAAATTACTGACCACATGTTACGGACCGTGACGCCGACACCTATTTGTAATGAGAACAAAAAAATCATGTAATTTTGTCAATTAATCATAGTTTAAGAAGATTGGCAGACATTTAGTGTATCGAACCATACTAAAAGTTTGGGAAAATTTCATTAAGTGGCGGTGGTATAAGACATTAAAGGGACCAAAATCTGGGTCCCTTTAATGTCTTATATATGCGACGCAAGGCCCGAACAGGTTACGGTCAGTAAGTAATATTTATAAAGTCCTGTATCAGTATATTTTTATATCACAAGAAACAAATTTTAAGCGCAATTAAAAGAAAATAATTAGAGGCCTATATATATTATGTTTTTGTGACTTTCGATTTATGTTTTTGTATGCAATAATACTATCGCCACCAAAGATTCCATAAACTTTTCGGAAAATGATTATAGGTGGAGCCACAGGTATTCTAGATCGCGCAATGGTTTGGTTCAGTCTGAAACATAAATCGCCGTAACAAACGCTGTGTTTCACCACAAGTGCCTTATTAGATTTAATTAGGATAGGATAATATCACATAAGGGCAGAAGAAAAGCTTCTTCATTTTGAAATTTTGGAGAGCATCTCTTTTCAGGAGATGTTAAAAGATACTAATATATTTTCTCTAGGTAAAAGGAGGTAAATGGAGGCCAGTCGTGGCGCAGCGGCACGAAGTGTGACTGTAAAATCGACTGATTGTGGGTTCGATCCCCACTCGAGGAGATGA
>DWAP01004696.1:0-10739 GCA_018230625.1 Heliconius eleuchia | reverse complement strand
GACACCACCAGTACCAGGATGATCCTATTCTAGGCCGGGATCACACGGCACGGCATCATTACATAATGTTAATTTGTATAATATACATTGTTGATTAAAACAAACCTCTATACTATACGCAACAGTAGGTGGAGCTGGGCCATACAGTATATCCCTTAATTTCGTATCGTCCCGACTGAGAAGAGCTTCAGTTAATTTCTCCACCTAACAACACAATATAGTTAAAAGAATGTACATTAAGCACTATTAACATATTCAAATAAAAAATAATATTATAGCATACTGTTTGCTTATGACTCGGACATATCTGGGACAATAAATGTGCTGCTTCTGTCAGCTGTGGATGTTCCTTTGTAATGCCAACGTGTTCTAATTCTAAAATAAAGGGTATATACCATGATCCCTGGGCAAATAGCTGAAAAGTAAAATAAATAGATATAGCCATATATTAGTATTACTTCTTCAGAAATATATTAACAACTGCTTAATATATTAATATAAAAATTAATAAACTAAAACAACTCCCTAGATTGATATTGAAATAATATATTGAAGTATGATCTAATATATGGTGAATAATTTTATTGCGAACATGGAATCAAATTTAAATTAATGTCCTTTCAAGTAATAACTTTTTTGCTAGCTATATGCTTATCCAAATCTCGATTCTGCGTCTGGTAGTCTTCTTGGGAAGCATTTTTTCGGGAAAGCTTTCACTTGCTTTGTCGCAACTTTTTCAATGTCGGGAATAGTGTCAAAATGACTTGGTTACATTTTCGACATTGAGAACTCATGGTGCTAAATTCAGAGAGAATGTGACACAGTTTTATTTTGTTTTTGCTTAAAACTCATGAATCAGTAGCGATGCATGGCATAGTGCGTTCTCATGATGAAGAAAGAAAACAATAGACGAGTTTTCGGGTCTCTTTCTCCATATTCTTCGGTTGGCTTTCGAATCGTCATTTGTATGTTTCGTCGTCGTCCCCAACCGAATAATTCATTTTGTTGGAAATAGGTTTCAAAAAATAACTAACAAATACTGATTTTAACATTTAAACAGTTTTTTTTATTTTATTTGCAACATAAAACACAATTTTATGTAAACAAGTTGGTTGAAATTCGCCAAACGGCATATATAACTTTGACAAAAAAGATGACAAGAAGTTAAAATTCATTTTAAGATAAATTAAATAGACATAGACTACTATACATTTCCTGGTACAAAAAACTTATCCATCATATTATTTGATCACAGCTAGTATTTAATGCAATAGTCATTACTTACAACTCCCGGTAGAGCATGTTCGAGTGTGGGAGGTAAAGGCGGCGATGACGTACTTGAGTCACTACTTGATTCATTTGAAGATCCACAGCCACCACTTCCACAAACTTGGCCATCATAAACCTAGACAAGATATATATATTTTTTACAATTACTGTTCATATAATAATAACTTCAATAATCTATACAACGATTAAGATGCAATAGGACAGTGTGACTGTAAACAAAATGGTCACTAATCCCCACTTAGGAGGATATTTTGAATATATTTCCATTCCAGTTGAAATCTGATACTGAAAACCAAATTATATTTGCCTGCCTTGTGATATGATATAAAATATAAAATAAAATAAACGTAAATGACTCCTACCTTAGCAACAATTACAGTTTTGTCTCTAAGAGGTATTTGAGAGAGTATTTTACGGTCGTGACTTGTATCCAACAGTTCGCCATTAACATACAATTCTATTTTGTTTATATACATTTCTAATTTAATATTGCTATCTGATGCACATTTTAACCTAAAATAAAATTTTAAATGCAAGTATTAAACAGTTGTAAGAAATTAATATATGGACAAAATAAAAAAAATATTATACCTCCTCTGAATTGCAGAACGTAAAGAATGTAATGTTTCATTTGAATGAGAAAATAGTTCTACATCATCAATTTGCTTTTGACCTGTTTGAAAGTTAAACCTTACTATAATAGTGCATTGCCTGCCTCTACCGGATCTATAAATCGGTAGAATTTGTCGTTCTGCAGTGAACCTTCTATCACATTCATTAATATACTCTTGTATGGCACGAATAACTCTACACATTCTTGTACAACACTCTGCAACATCTGAAATATAAATATATATAATAAATATTAATCTTTATTATTTCACAAAAACAAATTGACTCCACTGGGGCACAGCGGCACAGCGTCTGACTTTATACACGATCTGACGGTTGTGGGATCGGTTATCATTCGGGGGGACCAATTATTGTCATTTTCACGCTTTGGGAAGAAGGCAAAGCCTGGCGATGAGTTCCGCCGCTAAACCGACACAATACGGAAAATTGTTGTTGAAGTCAGAAGCGGTGCCTTAACACTGGGTTCACCTGAATCTGATCTATCTTCACACTGTATCCCTAGCGGGATAATGAGGGAGAACGGAGCGCCGTACGCTATGCTACGGTCTCTGAATACCTCTTTCGCCCCGTCCATTGTCATCAAGCTCTTGATACATGCCCTCCGGGAGGTCCTCATGCTTTTTACGTGACCTTCCTCCAGTATATTTGATACTGTGTTTTCGAAGGTCAACCGAGGCCTCCCCCTACCGTAACCAAAACTACCTGAGCACGTTCTTCTTCATTGTAACCGTAACTTCCTCGCTAGTACCTGCCATTCTGTGTATCTCTTCATTGTGGATTCGATCAGCTAAGCTGGTTTCGCATGTCCTACGAAAAGATCGCATCTCCACGGCATTAATCTTTCTTTCAGTCTTCTGTAACACCCATGTTTCGCTGCCGTATAACAGCGTCGGTACCAACACTACATTGTGTACGGTCAAACGTGCAGCTGTGCTGACATTTTGTCATCTCATCAATGCAGCTAAGGCACCATCAACCCTGTTACACGCAGCAATACGCCTTTCCGCATCCATCTCGTATTTTTCATCTCTACTAAACATAGTTTCCAAATATACCACTTCATTCACTTGTTCTAATATCTTACCATTTACACTGCATTTCGCCTTTTCTTAATTTCTTTTAAATAATCAGAACTTTTATCTTACTCGCATTCAGGCTTAGACCATTATTTTCAAACTCTTCTTTCAGAGTGGTGACTAAATCTCGCGTTCTCTGCGTACAGTAGGTAATTCACATTCAGGTCACCTACTTTAACTCCCATGTCACTTTGTTTCACTCCTTGGAGACAGCTATCCAAATACAAATTGAACAACCAAGCTGACATGGCGCATCCTTGTTTAACACCCGATTAGATGTCAAACCAGAGTGACATGCCAACTCCTACTCGCACACAGGCTTAGTGATCTCTGTAAAGAGACTTTGCAGCTCACATTGTACTTGGGTAGTATCTCCCATAATTTCGTTTTCACAACTCTGTAACACGCAGGGAAAAAATCTGAACCATACATCCTCTTCCAGGTCTTCCTTGGGCCTTAAACCCAAGGAGGCTTTAGTAAGCAATCTATCTGTGAACCTTTGCCCATATACAAACGCACGATGATTGCACATGGCCAACCGTCTGGGAGCTCCCCTGATTTCCAGCATACATTGCCCAAAAACCAGAACAAGTCCAAAACGCGTGGCCCACCATATTTGATCATCTTGGCAGTAACTTCATCTGCTCCTGCTGTCTTACCCATATTTCAGACTCTGTATTCGCGCTCTCAACTTTTTTATACTGATTTTGCTAC
This sequence comes from Heliconius eleuchia, assembly GCA_018230625.1. Lineage (NCBI taxonomy): Eukaryota > Metazoa > Arthropoda > Insecta > Lepidoptera > Nymphalidae > Heliconius > Heliconius eleuchia. The sequence goes on along the minus strand of DWAP01004696.1, from coordinate 7,026 downwards.
CAGCTACATCAAAACTTGATAGTTTCATTGTTACTTGAACTTATAAATGTCCGCACATCACAGCAAAACGTGTGATTTTGTTAGAATTTCACCGTCTTTGGAAAGCACTCTTTTCATTTGACAAGTTAGCAAGCAACCTTGAGAAACACTACCTTCTCGCCTGAAATTGTTTGTTAATCGTTCATCTCTTTCACTCTCTGTCTTTTCACGCTTCATCTTTATCAGACTTTCGTTTACTGCTATTGCAGCTTCTTCTCGTTTTTGTTTCTCTCATACTTTGATCCTTACCTGAGACGTTATAATCCTGCCATGCCTTCTTCTTTCTTTTTACAGCATCTTTCATTTCATCATTCGGCCATTAGTGATTCATTGCTAAATCGGTCGTGTCATTTCTCTTTCTCTGTGAGATTTGAATCTCTGTCATCCATCACATCTAATAATTCATTCATCGTTTCTTCCATCCCTCTTACATTCCACGTAGCTATTTGTAGCTCCGTCCTCCACCTACCGCCGTTCCGGACATGGCGTGTTGGGTGGCGGTCCCTAACGCCACATTCGGCGCCACTCGACACTAACGCGGGGACGCAATAGTTCACCTAAGCCCTGCTATTTTCGGAACACAGTGCAAAGCTAAATAAGCGCGATATTGTAAATAGTTAATTTACCAGCCAGGTCCATCTCCTTCTGCAGCCGTTGCGTGCGCGCGCAGCACTGCGTGAGGAAGGCCTCGTGGTGGAGCGCGGGCGACAGCGCGGGGCCGGTGCACGTGCTCACCTCGCGCAGGAGCTCTGTTGCACGCGCTGAGATTTCATCCTCGCATTCTGTTATCACCTGTAGATCATGTACAAAAACATTGAAATAAAACAAGTTTTTTTCCTTCAAGGTAGGATTTACTCTTAATTTTCGTGTTAAGCTGCGAAACACCTGTCTTGTAACCAGGGGTTATAAAAATAATTTGTCCCCCTGAGTGAGAATATAAATCCGCAATATTACTGTAAGACAGTAGCTGGTACTCCATGATGACAAATAACATTTCTGGCTTTTTATAATCGTTTTTGTTATTATATATATTGCAAAATAATAAGCTTACCCTCCATAAATAATCTAAGCCTATGAGATCAGCGTCATTTAATAAAAAACTACGGCGTTTAACTTTAAGTTTGCCTTCTTTGGAATTCACAGCTTTAAAAAATCTAAAACAAACAAGTCATTTTATTTTTTAATTTATATTAATTTGTAGGAATATCTTATTTGGATTTGACTGTAATAATTACCTTTCGAAACATTTAATACCGGAATGAGTTAGTAAATTAGGGGGCAGTGTCATAATGTTCCGTCGAAAAAAATGCAGGTTAATATTAGGATCCAGGTCGGGTTCTTCACCCATGAGTTTACTGAACCATCGAAAACATGCCTCACGGTCTCCAAGGTGCGCAGGTCTTTCAGCTAGACATATCCATATTTGTTTCGCCTAGAAACACACAAATATATAAATGATATAAATAAAAGTTAGTGAATTTTAAAATAAATAATAATAAAATTAGATATTTTTACTTGTTCAGCGCACAGCCACAATTGTCCATCTTTAAGTAAAAAACGAAGAAAACTAAGTCTTTCATGTACTTGTGCGGCGTGAGGATATCTTCCATCTGGTAGCCAGTTTTCCCAATCTATTTCTCCTTCCACTGAAAAACCAAACTTACCAATGTAGAATTTATTACTTTGGGTTCTATATCCAAAAAAATCCAGTTTTAAAGTGATTTGCTCTTTGGGGGTATACTTTTGGTCACTCGCACAATACAATAAGAAGCGAAACCTATATACATCAAAATAAATATAGTTTGAAGCTAAGAAATTTTTTTTGTTATACTCATCTAACACATAAAAAATCCGCCTGGTATAACTTAACCCAACATACTTAATCTAACCAAGGTATAATATGTATTTATAAAATTGGTTAATTGCGACCAACCACAAGACAATATACCATTCTGTAAATTTCATGATTGTACGTCCCAAACCACTTTATATGTTTGATTACAAGGCGACATGACGAACAGATACAGTCTTACAGCGAAGTGAACTTAATAACGATTTCGTTTTTTTTTTTCAAACAAAAAATTAAATTCTAGTAAGCATCTCACCGGCCAACTTATTCCTAACGGCGTCCATATACTGCGTGAGCGAGTCAGTGACGAGTATGACGAGCGAGTGTTGCGTCTGCAAGCGGTCGATGAGCTCCTGGCGCGTGACGTGCGGCCGCACGCCCGACCCGCCGCCCGCCTCGTACAGGCAGCATATCTCGCGCATCATCTTCAACGCTGGCAACACCCATTTGTCGTTGTTCTTCAACTCTTCTACGCATCTGCAATGAGGTGTTAAAACTATTTTTGAGAAGTCTCCTAAGAGCCTAATAAACTAAATACAAACATTTTATTCAGTAGATTTTACGCCATAAATTTTACAATTTTAAATTTCGCATGATCGTGTCGGAGATCATATGACAGATACTTTATTAGATAACGTAATTTTTTGACGTAGCTGAATTGGCGTGGGTTCCCACATTTCTTGGACATCGTCCAATCGCTTTGACCACAAAGTCCGTACGTACGTACAAAAAGTGCGGGTTCAAATCTCGCTATGTTTAAATTTTATTTTAAAAAGAACAGTTTTCTAAGTGTGGTATAATATTTAAAAAACATAAAAAGACCATATGACGTTTGATAATAACACCAAAATGTATGGAGCATAATATTTTACAATTTGGTGTCAAGAAAATAAAGTAAATAAAATTAATTATTAAATAAGGAAACCGTACAATTGCGAGTGGGGCTCGCCCACCAAGGGTTCCGCACAATAATCTCTCGACCTTCAGGTCTCGAGCTTCTCAAATTCAAGCTTAGCTTAGTCAGAACCCTTTCATCTGATACCTCACTTGAACTAGAGGCTTCAATAACAAATTTTACCCCCTTTTAAGGCTATTATTTTTTAGGATTTAACCACAAATCCTTTGCTTTTTTTCCTGAACTAGTACTACCTGTAGATGCTGGCTGCCAAATTTAATAAGTCATGAAATCATCTGAGTACATGATTTGAATTTCAACTCGATATCTCCAAACGTTCCTCAGATAAAGGCTCTTGACAGACAGACAGACAGATGGACATCAAAGTGATGTTATAACCGTTCTTTTTTTCCTTGAAAAATATGGAACTCTAAAAACAATATATGTTATTAGTACTTACTTGTCTAACCATAACGTTTTTTGAGCATCACGATCCTGGCTACAACTATAGTCGAGTATTTTTATAAGATTTGCTAATGCTACATCCATAATTTCGGTACAAACTTCATCTGAGTGCGCCAAATTCCAAAATAACACCAAGACCTAAAAATAAAAAAATCGATCTTTTTGATATACTTTAGTATTTTTTTAAATATATTCATTATGTACAAAGCTATGGTGGGGACAATATTAGATATAGTGAGTGAAGTTATACAATGGACATAACACAAAGTAAATAATTACTTGTTTACGCTTTTCGTCAATTTATTGATGAAATTTATACGTAGCTTCTAAACATAGCCGAGATTAAAAAAAAATTGAAAGGTCAAAGAAAACATAAACTACATACAAGTTGAACACCGATATATTTGAAATAATATTATCTATACCTTATTAGCCATTACGCCGTCCTTATCGTCCTCAGCAAGTCTACGTATAACTTCTAATAATTTGTCACTTTGTTTCTTACTGGATGTTGCCCAACTTGCCTACAAAAAAATTAACATACAAAATAATAGTTTTATATAAATAAATATTTATTACATATTGTCTTTATATAAAATACCTTAAAACAGTCAAATAAATGATCAAGTTGATCGGGTGTGAAGTCCCAAGCCAACTTGGCTAAGAGATCGTGAAGGTTTTTTACTATAGCTTCATGTTTCCCATGTTGCGCTCTCCATATCGCATCCAGGTCGTCCCTTGTCAATGAATTTTCTTTGATCATAAATCTGAGCATCTTTTCTAATCTATCCACATATTGGGGCTGATGGAGTGAGTCTCGTAATACAATATCTACTACTTTATTTTCACGAATCCAATTCTGAAATAAAACCTCAAATTATTTAATTAAACATACATTACAAAATGATAATTAATTATTATAAAATGCCAGTCGTGGCGCAGGGGCACATTTGTAGGACTGGTTGTGGGTTCGATTCCCATTCGAGGAAATGAAATATTAATTTAATTTATATGTTAATTTATTCGTTTAGAAGTCACATTCACCACTCAACACGGTCTAGAATTCGGCAGAAAAGGGGGAACAGATTGTCTTTACGTTAGATTCCCTCTGCCTTATTTTGCCATTATGCCGATTCAGCGTGTACAAACATGGAATAACTTCACCCACTCAACACACGATATCTCTAACATGGGTACAAAGTAGAGGATGGACTGTTCCAGTAACTAAATTGTCTAGTTACTGAAATTAACAAATATGCGTGTATCTTTAATAAAAATAGTAAAGTAGACAAGTAAAACGTCACAAGGCTACGTCAGAAAAGAAAATACTTACCGTTATGACGACAGGAGTGAGCCACTCTGGTTTTGGTTGCTGTGATATTGTACTGATTAGCTGATTAATTTCATTTAAAGCAGACATTTTGCCGTTAAAAGATGACATTTGTAGTAGACGTAAAATCATCTTCAATCGAAACATTTCTAATGCTGTAAAATTGTTTAATGTAATGAAAAACACAAAACAACAAAATACAAAATAAACATTTTGGATTTACTCAATCTTAACAAAACAAAATTTCGAGGCAATAGTTTCTATTCTATACAGTCCAATTAATTTTAGTTTTTTTTAATAATTCATATATTTATTAACTTGTATAATAAGATTTCTATTGAAAAAAATTAATATACGCAATAAACAGCTCGTAACACCATTTATTAGCAAACATTCTAGTCGTCTATGGGCACATCGCGTTATGAGTGTAAAGTAGCAAATTACTAGGTAAACACAATAAAAAAAATTAAAAAAAAACAAAGTTTTAAGGATGACAGTCTAGGGAAGAAAATGATGAAAATTTTCTTTCCATTAAGTTGATGTGTCCGAATGTCTAAATTATAACAATTGTTTACTAAAAATAACAAATCTTCAAAATAAGTAAAAAAAAAATCAATTACTTTAAATGAAATATTAAATGTGTAATATTAAGTGTTTATTATATAAAAAAAAATACCTAAAAATAAAAAGAAAAACTAGTAATGTATGGTACTTATGTATATGTTTATACACTTGTTACAAACAATCAATATCTCTATCTTGTGTATAAAAGACAATATCATTATACAACATCTATTATAAACTTTTACATTTACAAATATGAAATAAATGGCTAGAACATGCATAAGAAGCTGATGTGGCGATACTTGTGCAACGGTGAATTTAGGTGAACAACAGACGATGTAACAGCTTAGGGGAGGAAACATCACTTCGCCCCTTAGCAGCTACAGGGTCAGCCGCCCACCTTGCCTCGAACTATACCTCCCAATCATATTTTTGTTAATCATTTAATAATTGATTATGACAACAATATAATTATGAATATTAATACACTTAAAACTTTAGGCTGAAATAAATGTATGGTGATCAACACTGACAAATTAAAATTTATATAACATTGTATAACATAAAAGAACCAGAAACATTACAAACATTTATTGAAAAATTATCTCAGATGCCAATGGTAGTGCATTACTTAACCAAAATGTATATCATAACATTTATAATACCTCCAAGTGATATAGCATAGTGGAAATAATGTGTAACATATACTTAGAAAGTCATTAAGTATGGACTTTAATGATATAAACACATACAAACAGTATTAACAGCAAATTTTATACATAACAAATATTGACAAAAACTCAAAAATATTACATTTAAAAATACATATATTATGCATATTAAATTATCACCATTCTCTCTCCGAATATTATCAATAAGATTAATCACTTACATTTGAGTAAACTATGGTGTTGAGGGGTTTTCACTGAAACACATTTACAGGCTCTAATCAAACATGACACTATGTCAGTCTTATTTTCACTGCCCCTTGCTTCTCGTTTCAATTCATCATCTGTTAAGCTGTCCAATAGTGTAGGTATATATTCCTTAAAAATAATTAATATTATAATTTTAAACATGATGCATATAAATTATTTGAATAATAAATAGTATTGTCCTAAAATAATATAGTTACACACCAGTATAGGTAGAAGGTAAATAGTGACAGTGTGTGGAGTGAGAAGATCATGACATAAGCCCAACGGACGCAAAAGCTGCCACACTGCAGCTACACGTGTTTCACCATTTATTGATTGTTCTAAAGATGATGGTTGCTCACTTCTTGTCATCAAGCTCTATAATAAAAATAAAATTTGATATTGAACATGTGATTGTAAAAATTTGCCAAGGTTAAAGATTTATTGTAACAACCTCAATGTTTTCAGTTATAGATGGCATATTTTCAGTTGAATTTGATTTAATTTCCTCATTTTCCTTTTCAGTAATTTCATTTGAAACTTTCTCTTCACTAATGACTGATGATGTTAGCTCAGATTTTTTAAAGCCCATTATTGTTTCAAATCTTTCTCTTAATTTTATAAAACCTTCTGCTTGGCCAAACCTACAAATGACAATTATCAATTATATTAGGTTTATAATGTGGTAATATCTATATAAACAAGAAAAGTATATTACAAATTAATGAGATGAACCAGCCATCCTCTAGGAGTACGATGATCTTGTGATCTAGCAAACACTTCGCATTCCTGAGTTGACCCTGGACCTGCTGTTGCAGGCACATTGGCTACTGATAAACCTTCACTTGTTCTTGATGCATTAAATGTGTGAAATCTGTTTTTATAAACAAAGTGTTTATTAAGAGGGAGTTCAGATATAAAATATATATATATATATATATATATATATATATATATATATATATAT
>DWAP01004695.1:0-10742 GCA_018230625.1 Heliconius eleuchia | reverse complement strand
GTGGGCGGCGGTAATCACTTACCATCAGGTGACCCGCACGCTCGTTTGCCGTGTCCTTTTCCATAAAAAAAAAGAGAGAGCGTAGTGCTGAGACACTTTCTTCCTCACTTTCCACCGAAATCTGGAGGTATTGAGTGTTAATTGGATCTCAACGCCGCACTTTAGCCTCGACACCACAGCGAAGAAATCAAAATACTAAATATTTAATTTTCTTGTGTGGGAATCGAACACAACCTGTCATTTTAACAGTAACTACCTAGTGCCTGTACCACGACTTACCCCATTACTTTTTTTCTATTGACTTTTGATTATTGAACACATATAATGAATATAAAAACTGTTAATTATTTTAATTGAAACGAAAACCTACAAAATGGTTGTAATTACAGGCGTCGTTCACTATAATTTGGTCGGCGTTAATGCCTAATTCTTTATCGCTAAGCTTAAATGTTGCAATTTTCACATTATTTAACATTTTAATGAGCAGCCAGCCCTGACCCTTTGTTATGACTTATTAAGGTTTGGTTTTATTGAGGTCAACATATTTCGGTAATAAGGTTGATTATTAAATTCTACCGATTTGAAATGTTATGATACGAAAATGTGATTTTAAGATTTTGAAAATATGATTTGTATGTATTTTTTAAATATTTTATTTGGGTTAATTTGTTTATATTGCAGAGAAACAATATACTTGAACAATACGACATAACTTCGACGGACAGACGGCCATTTGTGATCCTCTAAGGGTTTCATGTTTTCTTTATAAGATACGGAATATTAAAAAGTAATAAATACATATTTAGAAATCGTATAAAATTTTTAACGTAGCGGGACTCGAATCCGCGGTTCCTGACCGACCTGTCGGTCGGTTTCCAGAAGGCGCGGGTGCGAGTCCCGCTGTGTTCAAATTTTGTACGTTTTCTAAATAAGTCTTTTTCTTTCCTAAGTGTTGAATAACACTTTAAAAAAAATGTTTAAAAAATAATAAATAACTAAAATAATCCTAAAAATACTGTAATATATTGATCCTTATAATTGGAAACCGTCCAAAAGGCGCGGGTTCAAATCTAGGTACTTAATTTTTTTGGGTTTTCTAAAAAATATAGTTTTTCCTAAGTGTGGAAAAATACTTTAACTTAAAAGTAAAAAATACAATAATCTTTTATTAATTTCAAGCACTTCGAGCAAAAATAAAAGTAATAACTTGTTTAATCAACTAGAATATTTAACTTTTGCTCATCCATCGGAGATTCTTACTAATCAACTTCCAAGTTAAAGAAATTTTCTAATTGTGAAAATTTTCTGTCAACATCTTACAAAAGCGGAGTTTAATTAAAGGAAAATTTGCTTTACTTTTACAAAAACTTTGTAGCAATTAGACATATTTCATTGTTTGAAATACTTAAATATGTGAAGATAGGCCGGTCGTGGTGTAGGGGCACAACCGTGTGACTGTAAACGCGACAGGTGGGTGTGGCCGTGTGGGTTCGATTTCCACTCGAGGAAATGAAATATTTAGCATTGTAATTTCTTCGTGCTGGTTTCGAGGCAAAGCGTAGCGTTGAGTTATGCCACTTAACACGCAATGCCTCGAAAATTCTGCGAAAAATGGAACCGGAGAGACTAAACACTAAGTTCCCTCTTACTCTACTCTACTTAGCTCTGTTCGGGATAGAGGTGAAGTACATCAAATATTTTTTTTATTTATTTTTCCGTATCTCTCATCTTATGCTGGCAGGCAGAATAAAGACAAAGTGCCGTCATCCATTTGACACCTTTTGTGAGCTAATATATAATTGGATGCGATACAAAATTACATTTCATATTTAACGTAAATGAAAAACTGAATATTGTTCAAAAATGGACAGAGAATAACATAGAAATGGCGTGGCGTTCCGTTACTCAACACGCAGTCTCGTTTCCAGGCGCAAAAGAAAGGCTGACAGAACGGCAATTCCGTTGGTAGCTAAAATGTCAGTTCATATTATAAGTAAAATCATTGAAAATAATTCAATGATTTTACTTAAAATATGAATTTGTTATTTAGAAACCAAAAGCTAAGGAGAACGGGGAAAGGCCCCGTTTTCTATAAAGTAATTATATTTGATTAATTTAATCTTCCACATTTTCTGTTAATCCAAATATGATAATTTGGCCTTTGGTGCAGATATACAAACCTTCAGACCAAGACTGTAAACGCGACGCTTGTGGGTTCGATTCCATTTCAATTGAATATTTAATATTTTCATTTCCTGGCTCTGATAATTATTTCACATTATTTATAAATAAATGTATGATGTTCTTGTTTGATACTTTTGACGTAAGAATTAATTATATTTTGACCTTTGTTCCGAGAAGGATATGTCCTGAGGCTACTATTGGGGCAGGGAAAATCTTTAGATCGATTCATAAAAAGAGGTAAATTGTTCTACTATCTCGTTCGTTATTTATTCTTACTACACGTATATATTGGAAGCAATAAAGTTTTATATATTATAGTATTATAGTAAGAAAGTACTAACCTGTAGAAAATATATCATATTTTTAAAGATAATCTCGTACGAAAATACAAAAATAATCGACGTGAAATTATCTATTGTCAGTTAAAATCGGAACTGCTTAATCGAATAATACGAAAAGTAGATTCAGAAATGGGCATGCGTTCGTATGTATGTGTTTATTGTAAACAACAAATGTTAGCAGTTTTTTATAGCAGTTAGGATATAACAAATCAGTTTTGATTTTCACAGTGTATCCCGCATTTAGTATGGAAGGCAGAGGCCATTTACCATTTTTCGTTATATAAATTAAAAAAAAAACAGATTATTATCTTTCATGACCATATATTCCAAATTTAATCTTACAATCTAACCTATACTATTTTTTGTCAGCTTCACGCCGTATTCTGCACATAGCAGAGAAGGCAGAAAACCTCGGAACCTACGCTCCCGTTAAGACAGTTCCGTTCCCCATTTTTCATCGAATTTTGGAGACATTGCCTGTTGAGTGGCGTAACTCAACGCCGTGTGCCAGTCGTGGCACACAACTTGTGCCCACAAGCGCTTAACTGTAAACGCAACGAGTTGTGAGTTCGATTCCCACTCTACGAAATGAAATATTTAATATTTTCATAATCCTCCCTCTGGTAATGAAGCAACACAAAAAAAAACTTTATGTATTTGAATAATTTACGTCTACCAAGCTTTGCTACTGACCCTTTCAAGTTTGAATGCAAATTTTATTCTCTATATTTGTAGGTAAATTACGCGTTTTTAATGTTTAATTATAATTTGACGTTGACCGAAAGAATAGTGCATTTCTCAACATTTAGGTTAATGGAGGGCCACTTTACTAAATGACACTGTAAAATTTAAAACATATTTTTTGAAGTAAAATTATGTATATTTAGTAAATAACATCTTGTGTCCTTATTATGTTAAAATACGTGGTTCAAGTAATGAAAATTAGTAAGTAGTATCATATATATTTAAACAAGTATATTATTTTGATAACCAGAAGAAATATTTACGGGGGCTCCCATACAATAGACACGCCTTTGCCTTTTTTTTATAGATAATGGTACGGAACCCTTCGTGCGCTTGTCCGACTCATACATGGCTGTTTTTATTTCGTATTTCCCCACTTTGATATATAAAAAGGCGAGGTTGAGTCCAGCCTCTAATCTATTTACGTACGTATCTTACTGATCTGATAACAATATCTATCTACGAATCTTAACAATAGGTGTCGCTTCTTGCTCTTGTATATGATAGCTACATACATTATTTATATATTATATTATTATTTATATAGTGCCTATTTAATTTGATTTATATTCGCTCTGGCACCAAGTCAAAAATACGGAGTTAACGCTGCTAAAGCGTAAAGATGACCTAATTAAGTTATACAAAATTATACAATCGAGTAACACACAGTTTTCAAAGACATAAAGATGCTTAATGTGTATCAGTGGTGTAAATAAAATAGATAGAGGTATTTAGTACCGGTCTTTAGAGAGGTCACTAACTTCGGGCGAGCAGACCACGTGCCTAATGGACACGCTGCTCTGAGAGCATTGAGACTGTACTAACAATCGAACTACTGTATACTTAAACAATGTTGATATTAGTGAGTTGGCAAATATATTTTTAATATGACTTTATATTATGTTTGTATACTTTTGTTGATAGAGAAGGAGTATATGTTGATAGTGACTTTAACATGTTTTTTTCGCTGTATCCCGCAATCTAGCGGCATTGCTTGTTGAGCGGAACTTAACCCCGCAATACAGTATCTTCCTTATATATTTTTTTATAAAAAAATATATAGTTCGTGAAGGCCGGTCGTGACGCTCGTAATTGAAGTGTCTTAACAGTAGGTCCAAAGGTTCCCTCTACCTACCCCGCTATGTGCGGGATACAGCGTGAAGATAAAGAAAATAGACGTAGTTAAATGTTTGCAAATATTTAAACATAAAACTAGTTTCCAAACGTGGAAGTATTTTCCAATTATATTTTTTACTCGCCTTGGCGTTAAACGTGAGTGTCACGAGAGAATTAATGAAATCCACTGTTAGAAGCTGGACTCTTAATAGCATCGCTGGCTGTGATTAAAATCGACGTCAAATAACAAAGAGAAAGGAGCAACGCCGTGCTATGCATAATATAACTATTTTATATAAATTGTATGTATAATATAAAGATAATGAAAAACACACTTTACTATGTGAGTATGCATTTGTATGTTCTTTAAGTATTTTTTTAAGGAAAAATATAAGAGTAAATTATATTGGAAGATTTTTTTTATTTTTATACATTTTTTTTACAGCTTAACGCTTTATTCTGCGTAAGCAAAGGGACTCCCACTAGATGTATTAAGACACTCGTTTCCTCGGTTTTTTGCGAAGTTTTTTATAATAAATAATAAATTTAATGTCTAAATATTGAAAATTATTAAAAATCAGTAATTATAATTTATCAATGTAAATTAAAACTATATTATCTAAATTAGAATTGAAGAGTTATAAAATCTAATGAGTTGTCGCTATTCTATTACTTTTCTGCCTATCAAGATAATAGTTGCTGTCTGAGAGGATGGATGTTCCAGTTTCAAAAACTACTGAACGGATTCAGATGAAACCTTACAGTTATATAACATATACATCATAATAACATATAGTCTTCAATTCAAAATTCAAACAAACTTTCAATTTATTAATGTTGCTTGAAAATAAAAGATATATTTTTTTTTTATTTTTTTTTATTAAAGATTTTGTATACTTTGGTGACATACAATACAACAATAAGTTTCAGCGAGCGACACCGCGATTGGGTTGCTAGTCGTTTAATAAATTTAAAAATTATAAATCGATTTTTTTTTATACAATTTACTTACAAATCAATATATGTATGTTAAGTATACATACAAGCCTCCTGTGGATACGAGCATGTGTTATATGTCGGTATCATTGTATGAAGACATGGTTTCGTACCGCGAGATGTTAGGAAGGTGTCCCTAAAGTAATATAATATGATAACTTGTTCCGCCGCGATCCATTAAAGTAGATTACATACACTACTACTACTACAATATTAAGACAATTATTACAAATCAGTCACTATAAATTAACTTTAAACTTAAAAAATATTTGAATGGCTTATGAACTCCTTAATCATAGCTTGATATTAATGTACTTGTTTTTATTTTTTTTAGCTTTACGCTGTATTCCGTCGATAGGAGGATAGACAGGGAGAATCTTGGTACCCTATTGTTAAGACATTGAAAAAAAACGCTGTTCTCGAACGCAGCTGAGTGAGAGTGTTAAGACATTCTGTACCCCACGTTCTGCTGAATTCCGAAGGCATTATGTTTAGTGGTGGAACTCAACAGCGCTAGGCCTCGACATCAGAGCGAAGAAATGTAAATATAAATTTAAATAAATATTTCACTTCCTCGAGTGGGGTTCGAACCCACAACCAGTCGCGTTTACAGTCACACTTTGTGCCCCTGCGCCACGACTGGCGTCTGTTAAGATTCTCCTTTCCTATTAAGACATTTCCGTTGCCCACTTTTTCCTGAATTTTGGAGACATTGCGTGTTGACTGGTGGTATTCAACGCCACGCTATCTCTTGTTATCAGAGCAATTAAATGAGAATAATAAATATTTAATTTTCTCGAGTGCAAACCAATTCTCACCTATGTGTTCTCTGATTTTGATTCTTCACCTACAACCATTCAGGAAAAAAAGATAAAAACTCTTATAAAGACTTAAGAGATAAAAGACGATCTTTCCGATAAGAACAGTAAATTACTGAGGCAATAGTGAAAACGTCCGGCTTAGTATCGGGCCGGGCTTTAGTTTATATAACCACTAGATATATGGCTTTTGGAACCGTACAATTTACACGTAGTAGGGTAGGCAGAGGGAACCTAGTGTTAAGACACTCCACTCGGAAGTATTTGGAGAAGGCATTGCGTGTTAAGTAGCGAAACTCACTGCCGCGCTTTGCTTCCTTACCAGAGCGAGGAAATAGGAGAAAAAAAAGAAGAATGTTAAATATACCATTTTCTCCATTGGGAATCGAACCTGTAGCATTTAAAGTCACACGCTTGTGCCCCTGCACCACGGCTGGCCTTATTTAACTGCTCTCTGAAATATCAGAATATATCAGTGGGTTAAATATAGATATTGTAATTCTCTTTTTTTGTGGATAAATAAACGGTGCATGAATGTATATATTATATATATATATATATATTCGTACAAACACATGTACTTTTACATTCTGTATGTGAAGCCAATAAAAATATTTTCCTTTTCATTTTAAAACCACAATATACCAGTGCAGTATGCAATCGTGGCGAACTCGAGGAAGTAAAATATTTAATATTTTCATTTTCAGCAGATTGAAGCTAAAAGCTAAAAAAGTGTGCAGCGTGGTATAAGACTTTTATACAGTAGATACTACTCTATAGTAGCGTCTTTATAACTAAACAAAATTCAGCTAAAAATATAATTTACATTGTCTTAAAAATAATTTTAAAAATAAAATCAGTATTTTTTACTATCCGTTGAATATCAGAGACGGAAATAGCCAGATTACAAATACATTTTCTGGACGTTTTGGAAAGTTTTTCCGATTTCGCTTTACATCTTTATAGCCTGTTAGCCTTGTCGTTGAGGCACTCGGAAAGTCTATGATTGTTTTTTCTCATTTGTATTTTTTGTATTTCCTACGATTAATTTTAAATTACGTATTTACAATTATTTTTTATAAAATTAATATTTAAATTCTCTAATTATAAGAAACGAAATGAAGTGCTGAAATAAATAAAAATAACAATATTATGTTTCAGAAATATTTTATAAAAAGTAAGATTCACACTTCGTAGTTTGATTTATTTTTGACCTAAATTTGTTGTCTCGAATACTACTTGTTATTTAATTTCTTTATTTTTACTAATATTCTAAAGTTAAAGGGTTTTTTGGTTGAATGCACTAATCTAAGAAACAACTGGATTCGATTTAGGCTAAAACACGTTAATTATTTCGTTGTACCCCATTATATATTCGGTATTTCTTATACCTATATATTATAGTCATTATATATGCGTACCATGGAGGCAAATCCGTAAGTAAAAGCTAATTATGATATTTTTTATCTTCATGCTTTATCCCGGATGTAGCAGAGTAGGCAGACCAATGTCGTGGTGCAGGAGCACATCAGTGTGACTGTGGCGACGACGCGACAGTTGTGGATTCCATCGCCACTTGAGGGAATGGGATGGGATTCTTGTTAATTAATGTGTTCCGATCCGCCACCCAACACGCAATTCCTCGAACTTGACACAAGTAGAAGGTTTTATATAAACTATGCGTATATTTCATAGACTTTAAACAACATTTAAAACTTTATTACATCTTTAATATCTCTCTTATTTTCATACTCGGCTTGCTTATTTCTACATAAAGATTAAGAAAATCGATATGACATTGCGTCATATCAGTATTGAAAATATGAGGCCATCATGACGAAGTGAGTCCTTGACGGTAAACGCGATGATTGTAGGTTCAACCTGCGGGGTACAGCGTGAAGCTGTATGTATACCATAAATAAGTATTTCTAACACACAACTAATAAAATAATGTATTTTAGGTTGTTGAAATGGTCATTTAACTTCGTTACTTCGTTGTGTGTTTATAAGAAGGACCTGTACCATTGTTCAAAATCTCCACAAATTTCAACGCTCACTTCCTAAATTTTTCACTTGTCACAACAATCACACTAATTGACTGCGAATAGGACTCTCTTTATTTATAATGAAAGCTTTGAAAATACTTAGAATTTTGACTTCTCTGAAGTAGATGCTTAGTAAAAATATCTAAACCACAATTTTAATTGAGTTTAAGTTGACCAAATAATTAATACTATTTATAAAGTAAACATTTGTTAACTTAACAATGTTATTTTAATTAAAGAATTCTATTTATTTACAGAAAAAATCTAGTATAGAAAAGGGAAGGCATATTTTACGTTTGTTTAACTGAGACATTGTATACATTCATGCTGTTTACCGCACTTAGCAGAATAGGCGGTTGAGCGGAACTCAACGCTACGCCTTGCTTAGTTAGTTACCAGAGCGAAGAAATGAAAATATTGCTTCTAAACTAACTTACAATTTATCGCGGTTTACAGTCGCACGCATGTACGCCTGCGCGATGACTAGCCTCAATATTAATAATTTATGTTAATTTTAATAGGATAAATCAATAATAAGCGTCACTCTGTATCCCGCACACAGCAGCAGTATCCAGAGGGAAGAAATGAAAATAGAAATTTAAATAAATATTTTATTTCCTCGAGTGGGGATCGAACTCACAACCAGTCGCGACTCACGACTCATCCCATTTTATTAGGATAATTTTTATTTTTTTACAAAGTGCATTGAACGTCTGAAATTTGAAAATACAAACTATATAAATATTTTCTCTTATTATATTATACTTAAATTACAAGTTTCATGTTTAATTACTCTTAAAAACATCGTAAAATCTTGTTAATTTTGCCTTTCTAATAAGCAACTTTGAAAAGAGCGAAGCAAATAATTACAAAAATATTGACTAGTGAAAGTTACTCTGAAAATTGTAACATCAAACTAAAGTTAGCTTACTAATTCAGTTTCCGTCTGTTGCGTTGACTATTAAGGAACTAGACTAACTAAACAAAGGCAGTCACTGTTTTCAGAAACAGAAAAATATATATAATGTATTCGAATATCACAAAGGTAAAAGGTCAATGTCAAAGGATCTTTTCTATGTAAAATTTTTTCGTCTAGACTAAAAGACTATTGAAAAGTCCTTCTATTGTCAAACTTCGAAAAATTCAACTGTCAAGTTATTTTTTTTAAGTTTATTATTAAGATTGCAAAGACCATAAAGAGTGAATCTGCAGAAATAAGGAGGAGTTCGGAAATTCCTAGATTTCGATTACTCAGTTCTCTACTATTGACTCAGTTTAGAACCAAGTCATATCAGATCAGATTGGGTAAACAAAAATATTTTTCTTTAAAGCTTTTTAAGAGAATTAATCTTAACGATCGGATGACGAATGAAAATAAACATAAAAATACAATTATTATTATTCTTGATTTTTTATGATTCTAATAACGTCTCGCCTATTATTTGTAACTTTTCCTTGTTTTAAATGTATCTTTTGATAATTGACCGTAATGATTGTGAGTTCATATTCCAATGGCGGAAAAATAACAGAAGACGTTGGCGCTTTATCTTGAAAAATGAGCAGAAAGAACTTAGTATTAGGACACTCTGCTTTCCACTGCAGTTTAATAAATTCGTAAATTACAACAAATAATAAACTACTGTTGAGATCATCTGACGGCTGTCGATTTAATCCTTTTACAATGCATTAACTATTCACTTTCTTCACTGTTCCAGTTCAATATAGCATAATATCTCAAATGAAACGACTACCACCTTTTAAACAATTTGGTTACAAAAGACTGCAATAACATACCTGCTAAGATTTTTACTTTTCAATTTCGATAATTGTTTTGTATTTAGAGGTCGTCGTGGCGCATAAGCAAGCGTGTGACTGTAAAGCGACAGTTATCGAAACCACTCGGGGAATTGATATTAACATTTTCCTTGGTCTTGTACTAAGGCAAAAACGCTGCGTTAAGCGTCGCCACAACAGGGGAAGGCGAGGAAACCTAGGAACTTAGTGTTAAGACACTTCGTTCCACTCTTGTTCAATAGAGCAGAACAAAACCATGAAAAATTATTAATTTGCAAGAAAAATATATATTAAAAAAAAAGTGACTAAATTTTCAAATTATCCTTTGAACCCAAAACAATTAATTATATAATTTTGGATTCAGTTGAATCAGCGAAGGTTGAAGGGCCGAAGCGGAAACTGGACATCTGCAAATAAACGTTGCGTGACGTCTCTTTGTGAAGTGAAAGTTTTGCCAAATAGTGTAGGGGCTGGAACTGAACTGCCTTTAAGCGATATACAATTATATACACTAAGGACCCGTTTGAACTATATAAATATTTTTTTAATCTATCTATCTAATTTGGATGAAAATAAAAGTATTCATTTTCTAACAATATTATAATTTTAATTACAATATCTGTATTTATATTGAAAAGTATTGTTTCAAATCTATAAATATTATAAAATAGAAACGCTTTTTTTCTCTGTCTGGCCTTTCTAAG
>DWAP01004694.1:0-10743 GCA_018230625.1 Heliconius eleuchia | reverse complement strand
AGGTTCCCTCTGCCTACCCTGCTGTGTGTGGGATACAGCGTGAAGCTGATTTGATATCTAGTTATTTATGTATTTATTAGTTCATGTACAACTTTGAGAGTCATTATTTTTTAGCTTTATTCGTGTTAGTATTGGACGTATTGTTCAAGTAGACTTTCTTTCAAATGTTTTTAGTGCCTATATTGTACCCTCCAATTTAATAATAGAATATGAATGGTTTACACAATTATTTAAGAGCGGAGGAGGAGATCGTGGTTCAGGAGCGTGCGAATGTAAACACGACGGTTGTGGTTTCGATTCTCACTCTACTGAATGAAACATTTAATATTTTTATTTCATTGTGCTGGTGCCGACAACAACACGCAATGCCTTGAGAGTTCGGCGAAAAATGGGAAACGTATATGTTTTATTGCGTGTGGAGTGTCTCAACACTTGGTTCGTAGGTTCCCACTGCCTATGTGCGGGATACAGTGTAAAATTAAAAAAAAATAAAATTCAAAGAAAAACCTTTATACATTACAAGTTATAGCCTGTAGTATTGTTTGCGTGGACACAAGAAAAAAACAATATTTTATGTTTCATAATATAAAATATTGTTTTTTTCCTGTTCTCAAAGGAGTTTCGAATAATCCTCTCCTAGTGCTCCTCTTATTCTCCAAGGGCTCTACATGTCAAATTAAATTTTTCAACGATACATGGTTTCACCAGTGCGCTGTCCATCAGCCAGTCAGCAAAAGAAGAGTTGTTATATAATAATATATTTCATTTAATTTATGATTAACGACCAATTAGAAAACAGTCAACCATCGGTTTTATACTAATGAAATGGACATAAAATTAACAATGCTCTTATTTAGGCAAGCCGGTAACAAATTCAAAATAGGTTGATGTACTCGTATGTTAAATATTGTTGAATGACACCCTCACGTGTGTTGCACATCCTAACTATTGGGAGGTCTAGGGTTATCAAAAATATATTTTTTTAAATAATTTTTTATACTATTATATATAAATAATGTATAGCTTTTAATTGTTATATATTTAAGTTTATTGTTTTGTTGAGAAATACAGTAGTGAAGTATTTTATTCTATTTCCGAAATATATAAGAAAATCGTATTAATTTTAAAATCTTATACTAAATAGCGTTAGAATCAAAAAATAATGATTAACTTTGATATATCAACGTTTGAGTGACGCGTCCTATAGATAGGGTCGTCACCTGCAGTGTCGACCCTATCTATAGGGCAACCGATGGAAAATGGCGAGCTTTTTGGGCGCCCGATTTGCGGTCGCCAGTAATGAATGCACCGATAAATACGGAATAAAATTACAGTTAAAATGAGTGGATTAACATGTCTAATGCAGATAATTCGCGTGTAGCGCACTCGATTTAGTATAAATGATTGATTCGTCTCTACCGGCTGTTAGTTATATATTCCTTTGAGAATTAGGTACATATGTTGGTGTACGTTCGTTTCTGTTATACAACTTCTTTATTTCGATTTGATATAAGCTGTTTAATGTTGAACATTTAGTGGTGGAGCGGAAATTTTAGAGCTATTGTGTGTTAAGTGGCGGAACTCAACGCCGCATTTTGGTTCCAGAGCGACGAAATGAAAATATTAAATACATAATTTCTTCGATTGAAAGTCGAACCCACAACCGTTTGTAATATTTGTTTAGTATTAAATGGATAGGTAGATTCCTCATTGTACGTAATTGTAATATGTATGGACAAGGTAGTTGTGGATTCAGAATCCATTTGTGGAAATATTTAAATTAAATGTATGTCGGTCTGGTACGCCATAACGCAGGGATGTATACGGCCATTGAGTAGGTAAGCTATCACTGGGGTTTTTATGCGTGAATGCTTGTGAAAATATATAGATTTTTAATAAACATAAAAGTAAATTATAAAAGATAAATGAAAATTATGCTCTGTGTGATATATAACGTATATTGGATGTCAAATTGATATTTAATAATATGTTTGTTCTTAATATCTTTTTTATATATTATAAATAAAACAAATATTCATTGATTATATGAGCTTTCTTAATTAACTTATAGTAACACACTTATAGTAAAAATTTAGATTAAATATTTTAATCGCCATTTAATAATTTAATGATGACTCTTGAAACGAAAATATTATTTATTAAAATCAAAAACAAAATAGCTTCACGCTGTATACCACACACAGCAGGTTAGGCAGAGGTGACCTAGTGTTAAGACACTCCGTTCGCCACTTTCCGCGGAATTCTGGAGACATTGCGTGTTGAGTGGCCATAATTAAAGCCGCACTTTGTCTCGACACCAATATTTCATTCGAGTGAGGATCGAATCCATATAAACCGTGTTTACAGGTACACGACTAGCCTGATATTATGTATTAATATTTTCATTTTCGCTCCAGTAACAAGGCAAAAGTGCGGTGTTGAGTTTCGCCAATTCAAACGCATTGCTTCGAAAATTCGAACATTGGGGAACGAAGTGTGATAACACTAGGTTCCCTCTGCCTACCCTATTACATATAAGCGGGAAACGGCGTGAAACTGAAAAACAATCTGACCTTATAAAATATAGAAACGAGTATACACCATTTAACATATAAAATTTAAACTTGTACATCCATTTATTCATGATAAGTTTACCTAAAAATAAATAGCATAAAATTTAATTTAAATAAACATATTTCAATATTATCAAACAAAAATAAATACGAAGTCACGCAAAATTATTTTCGACATACAAATACCTACTTAAAAATAGCCGATAGGCGCACATCGATTTGTAAAATTTCATTGTGGTTCCCACCGATAACGATACACGCGCAAACCATTTCCTGATATACGATGCTAGTTAAGGACTTGTTGTAATTGTTACAAAATTACCTAATTACCTCGAGTTTTTTTTAAATAATTAAAATAAATCAGCTTCACGCTGTATCCCGCAGGCAGCGGGGAGGTAGAGGTAACAGAGGTGTTAAGACACTCCGTTCCCCAATTTATGCCGAATTCTGAAGGCATTGAGTAGCAGAACTAAACGCTGCGCTTTGCCTCGACACCCAAGATGGCAAAAAATTCAATGAAAATTAGTTATTATGTTATTTTTAACAAAACTTTGATGATGCATGAAAATATCATTTTGACGTATATTATAATATTGAGGATTATTATAATATTGAGGCCAGTCGCGGCGCAGCGGCACAAAGTGTGAGCGTAAAACCGACTGGTTGTGGGTTCGATCCCCACTCAAGGAGATGAAATATTTACTTAAATGTATATTTCCATTTCTTCGCTCTGGTGTCGAGTTGAAGCGCGGCGTTGAATTCTGCCACTCAACACGCAATGCGGATACAGCGTGAAGATGATTAAAATATGAAAATATCAAATCATTCCCTCGATTTCAGTACAGTTCTATTCATATATCTGAATTTAAAATAATGTTGAAACTAAATAAAAGCAAGGGACAACATCAACATGACTAAAAATACTCCGGCGAAGCCCTCAGGAGCCATTTTTTATTAAATATTTATCTTATTCTTTAGGAAGCCTTATAATTGTGAACTGACTCGTACTGCAAGTTGTTTTTCTTAAGTGGGTATTATAAAATATACAAAATCTTGATTTTTATTTGAGGAACAGTTGTAGACTCTATTCCCACTCGGAGAATGAAATATTTAGTTATATTATGTTTTT
This sequence comes from Heliconius eleuchia, assembly GCA_018230625.1. Classification (NCBI taxonomy): domain Eukaryota; kingdom Metazoa; phylum Arthropoda; class Insecta; order Lepidoptera; family Nymphalidae; genus Heliconius; species Heliconius eleuchia. Next base: position 7,041 of record DWAP01004694.1, on the reverse strand, counting down.
ATTTCCTTGCTCTGTTAACAAGGCAAAGCACGGCGTTTAGTATCCCACTTAACATGCAATGCCTCGAGAATTCGGCGGAAAGTGTGGAACGGAGGGACCTTAACAATAGGTTCCCAAATTCCCTTTGCCCATACTGTGTGCGAGATACAGCGTGAAGCTTAAAAAACATGAACCATTTAACTTTGCGGTAAACCTATATACGAAATATTATATGATCAATATTATAATACAATATTTCCTTAATTTTGTAATAAAAATATTAGAAGGATGATGATATCCTTCTAATATTAATATTAACATTAATAATGCAACATGAGGTAAATTTCGTTATTGTTAAAAGACAATAATATTTAAATTTTAAATTATATTTAATTTATCATTCACATAATGTATGCGATGTACAGAAATAAAATTTTACGGTGCATATTTTGACATACCTATGTATATATAATACTTACGTGCATAGCGTATATAATTTTTTTTTAATTTTACGCTGTATCTCTCATATAGCAGGGTGTGCAGAGGGAACCTAATGTTAAGGCACTCTGTTCCTTCTTTTCCGCCGAATTCTAGAGGCATTGCGTGTTAAGTGGCAGAACCCAAGGCGGGGCTTTCTGTTATTAGTTACCAAAGCGAAGAATTGAAAATATTAATAAATTCATTTCACTAAGCGGGAATCGAATGTGCGACCGTTGCGTTTACAATCACACCGCCACCGCGTATATTAATCATATTAAGACCTCAATATCGATGTCGCTTTCCCGTCACAAAGCAACATTAGAGTTGTCGGCGACGCGCTTTTCAATACCAAAGCAAATCATCATAAAACATTGGTCGCTAAACTCCAAAGGTGTGTCATGAAATGAGAAATATTGCATTTAAAATCCCTATTAAACTTAATGCATTCCGTATGATCACTCATCAACAGTTTAGGGCCTAACACAATAGCTGAAGCCATAAAATATAACATTGTATTTGAACGGTCTCCCGGAGGTGTTGAGAGAGCTGCGTGAAATATTCAATTATGCGCGGGCGCAGCTCTGGGGAAGGGGCGTAGGGTATGGCGGCCATCTTGATTTACGATCGAACGTAAATTCTGAGTGACATTTGTGAGTGACGATGACTCTTAAACTGCTTATGTACTATGGTGACATGGTTTCAGGGTAGTCCATTTAGTAAGGCTTTGCTCTTGATAAGCACAGAATTCTGTAGACTTGAGTAGATTATAGTTTCTTATTGTAACTTTTAATCAATAATTTTTAATTCAAAAATCTTATTTAAAAGTTACGGTTTATATATGGTTTATATGATGATTATCCAGATGGAAATTGAGACAACTTTACTCCCGCTCCATGAAAATGACAGGCTTAATTATTAATATGTTTTAATAAATGACAATTTTTTTTTCAGCTTCACGATCATCAAGCACATGGCTGGGCAGGCAGACGTAACCCAAGAACGTAGTGTAAAGATACTCCGTTCCCATTTTCACTTTCCTTTTACATTCTCTGGTGAATTCTGAAGGCATTACGTGCTAAGTGGAGCAACTCAACGCCGACACCAGAACGAAGAAATGAATTTCATTTCCTTCAGTGCCAATCAAACCCACATACTATAGCGTTTACAGACACGCCCTCGTGCCTTTGCGCCTGGACTGGTTTCATTAATGACTATTCATTAGAATTTGAAAAATTTTGATAATACTGTACTAGTAACATGATTTAATAAATTTTACTATACAATCGACCCTAATATACGAAACCCAGCCAAAAAATATATAAATATGTATTTGACAAGAAGCATAACTTTAAATCTAGAAAGGCACATAAATAAAACTGACATCCCAATTGCAGCACATCAAATTATGGTGAAGAAAATGACCAAAAAGACGAAACGCCACATTGTATGATGATGACCGCCGTACAAAATGATTTGGTCACACTCTGGTCACGACGTTTACGTGCGGCCGCTCGCTCTTAATGTGATTCGGCTAACTTAGAAAACTTTTTAACTAAGTTTGCGTGTTTATTTGTATTGTTTTGAAGTTTTGTAACATTTTATATGATTTAAATTTTTTTTTCGTAGTGGGGAACGGAACACTAGGTTCCGTCTATCAACCCTGCTGTGTGCGGGATAGAACGTGAAGCTGATTCTCCCTCTTTTTGTATTTCTTTTAAATAAACACATCTATTATTTTTAGCTTTTACTAATCGACATGTTGTATGCAAGTAATACGGTGTCAACTATTCAACGACTTGTATGATTAAACTTGATAGTATTGGGTTCGACACGCATCGGGGGGTGTTTTTGTTAATTCTATTTTTTAATACACTAACTGGATTACATGCCGCTTTAGTTTGCGTTTGATTCGCATTGAAAACATCATTATCATACAAAGGTGAAAAATGGGGAACGTAGTTTTTTAGGTTTTCTCTGTATCTTTAAAATAAAAACAAAAAATAATATAAATTCCAAAACAATTTTTGTCCTAAGGTACAAACAGAATCCTTTTTATTATAAACAAAAATTTGTTTCAACAATATCGATGTCCAAAATCCGTACACACCAGTGCCCAGCCGTCCGCTCTCATCAGTTCGTATTAGCGTTGATGTTATGTCACAACCACTCCACTACTGGTGTCGATTTACGGTCTGACCAGATGATTATAAAAAAATGCATATTATATAGTGCATCGACGGGACGAAGTGTTATGTTTTTATTTTGTTTTTTTCTAATAGATATTAGAAATTGGGTGTGATATCGTTTTGTTGTATAAGATAATGTGAAACATGGTGTTGTTTATATTAGTTTAAAAATTATATATTTAATATAATAAATGGTTCAATTTATATAGGGCTCAATTAGTATATGGAATGGTTAATTTTTAATACATTTATTACTAGTGGCAACTTGCAATTTCGTTTTTAAATGTATGCGGCGGAAAGTGACGAACGGAGTGTCTTAACACAAGGTTCCTCCTGTCTAACCTGCTTAGCGGGATACAGCGTGAAGCTAATGTAAATAAATATTATATTCTGTTTTATTTTTGCGAATTTATTAATAGATGTATAAAATATTTACTTATTTGGGAATCGAGCCGACAATATTGGCGGTATACACTGAGACGTTGTCCCTCTGCGTCACGACGACTTCAACATTAATATATTGTTGATATTAGAAAATTTGGTATTGATAAATTATTTATTAATTTTTCACATAAAATGGTCATAACGTTACTAGCAAAGGTAATAGGTCGGTAGTATTAATAATAGTGCAAATCAGGTTAATTGCGTAATCGCTTCATTAGTAATAATCAATTGTTGTTACTATATTGTTGAAGCGTTATATGTTATTATGTAATATTTCGCCCCTAATGTTTTTTAAATGGTTTTTAACATTTTTCCATCGTAAATATGATTTTTGATTTGATTGATGATTGGAGGAATTTGGGATTATTTTATTTTAAAAAAAACCAGAGGCTAGTCGTGGCTCAGGGGGACAAAGTGTGACTGGTACATTTTCGGTTCAATCTTCAGGAGATGAAATATTTCTTTAAATATATATTTCCATTTCTTCGCTTCGGTGTCGATGCAAAGCGCGGCGTTCAGTTCTACCACTCAATACGTAATGCCTCCAGAATTCGGCAGAAAGTGAGGAACGGAATGCCTTAACAGTAGGTTCCCTCTGCCTACCCTACTGTGTGCAGGATACAGCTTGAAGCTGCTTTTTTTTTTAAAAACTGGTGAACAGCTTGTGTCGCGTTTATAATCTCACGCTTGTGTCCTTGCGCCACGACTGGCCTCATCATTACGACATTGATATATTATATCTGGAGAATATCTATTTAGAAAAAATGTGGAACAACACGTTAAAAATTGCAAAAATATTTATAGAATTTTTCTACTAACTATAGTTCAAGTATACAGAGTTCTTTAGATACGTGTTAGGTACGAGCACACAAGAACTGGAAAAAGCAAGTGCATATTATTTTATTTAGTACTGGCCAGTCGCAGACGTATCTGAGATTTTACAACCTACAAGCCCATGTGGGCCGGTAATGGCGACGATCTGTGCATTACAATGGAACAGTAAAGCGCGAACGTCGTTTACAGCCTGCGGTTTGGAAATTAAAATCTGACGTTCCGATACGACGATGGAGAAAGTTCACGGTTTCCTTTGGGCTTGGTGTTTTGTATATAAGTTTAATTTTTTCTATTATTTTTCATGTGTGATATGTTGGAGATTTTGTCGATTACTATAACTATTTGGTATTCCTATTATATAAGAAATAAGCAGTACTATGTAACGTATATAAGAAATTGGATACCTAGAGCTGAAGATTGAGAGACCTATGTCCAGCAGTGGACGGGGACAGCCGATGATGATGATGAAAATGAAGAAAATGTAAAATTATCAAATATTTTTTTCCTAAGAATGTTGTTAAACTAAAATTTAATTGAAACACTTACAATGCAATACTCTTAAAAAACAACAAGCTTAAGAACAATTAGAATAATATGTTTTTAAATAATTCATAAAAAAATATTCACAAAACACAGTAAGTAAGAAGTTTAAAATTAGAAAAGTTCCTATCACTAGTTCATGTTCGTGATTGGCATAATGCTAAGTGTTCTTTACCGCAAACCATAATTTTGTTTATCGTTACTAATGTCGAAAAGACGTTAATCGTCGGATCATTTAGTATTATTTCAGCTTTTTCTTTTTATATTCTTACTTCTTTTTTTTCTTTTTTTTCAGCTTCATGCTGTATCCCGCACACAGCAGAGGGAACGTAGTGTTAAGATTTTCTACTGAATTGAAAACTGGCAGCATTGCGTGTTGAGTGGCAGAATCGCGCTTTGTCTCGACACCAGAGTGAAGAAATGGAAATATACATTTAAGTAAATATTTCATCTCCTTTCTCCTTTCCACAGTTATACTTTGGGCCGCTGCGCCAAGACTGGAATATATATAAAATAACTCTATAATATTGGTTTTGTATTAATCGAACATAGAACCGCCATGATGATATTTTTACGTTACAAAAAAAATTTTTCTTCTACAGCGTAGAGTCGTTATTATAGACACGTTCAACTAAAATTGATAGCATAATAATTAGTTAAACTAGCACGCACCGCTTGTATGCTTACTCAATTTGATCCAGCCATATTAAGATCTAATATAAGCAAATTTAAATTAATGTAAATAAATATTACTATATAAGATTTAAGACCAGTCGTGGCGCAGGGGCACAAAGTGCGACTGTAAACGCGACTGGTAGTGGATGCGATTCTCACTCGAGGAAATGAAATGTTTATTTAAATTTATATTTTCATTTCTTCGGTCTGGTGTGAGGCAACGCGTGGCGTTAAGTTCCGCCACTTAACACGCTATGCCTTCAAAGGTTCGCCCTGCCTACACTACATAAGGTTAAGCTGATTTAATATTAACGTAAATATTTTGACTGAATAGGACAGGTAGTATATATATTTATAGTTTTTGATGATTCTTGTGGTTTCGATTTCGACTGTGGTGATTGTGTGAGCAAGAGCTCAGGTTCTTTTCGTTTCACCTAATTAAATATTGCCATTAAAATGGATGGAGTGGAATGGAATATTAGGTAGACATTATTATATATTAGGTAGACACTTACTGTGTACAATGTACGTAAAGTAAAGACATTCAGGACGCGGTGTACGTGTGAAGAAATATTAAATAACAAGATAAAAATTATCGAGTCGAGCCGTCGTAGTGTAATGGGTGATTGTACACGCGAGGGTTATGGGTTTGATTCCCACTCGGCAAAACGAGTTTCGACACTCAACAGGCAGTCCTTTAAAAAATCATCGGAAAGTAAGAAACAAAGAAATGAAAAAAAGTGCAATAAAACAATTCAAGCTTACCTCTACCACTTCGACCGACAAATCTTAGATCATTGAACTTGGCGACTCTATTCTTCATTACAGCTGTATTATTCCTTAGTTCCGCGGAGCAGTTCTCATCGTTGCCCGCCCTGACGGTCACCTGGGTCCCGTCGAGCACGTCGCCCAACGCCACTACCTTGAAACCACCCGGCAGTGTCTTGTTGGAGCGCCAGTGTAGTGGTAGCTGCGAGCACATATAGTCTGGACTGCCGGTCCGTACTGTGAACCAAAGATATTTGGTTAGTTTTAATAAAAAAAAATACTAATTAGAAAAGTTATAATTTTTTTAACGTAGCAGGATTTGAACACTCGCTCCTTAGAAACCCTTCAAGAGCTCTGACAACTGAGTTGTACGTTCTAATCAAGATACAAAGATGTCAAATGTCGTCACTTTAAATATTTTATATGTAAGTTTATATTGAAAATTCTGTCTTTTTTTTCATATCAAAGAAAAGCGAAGGGTTTAGGACGTCAATATATATATATATATATATATATATATATATATATACAGAGTTCCTAATTAGATGCTAACAAGGCTGGTATTCTAACATACGCCAAACAGTTAATTGGAAATACCATAAAAAAAAGTACAAACGAGGAAAATCATTTGTAATTTAGTTTATATAGCTCATTGCTCCTTGTATCGTCAGGTCATATTTATATTAAATGAGTAATTAAAATTAACTGTTGATAACACCTAATCATATATGTATATGTAGCTTTAACTTATTAATTTCATACGTAATTATATATATAACAAGTATAAAATTTAAAAAAAATAGGCCGTCGTGGCGCATGGTCACATGCATGTGACTATGCGACGCATGTGAGTAACGGATGTGACTCTTGAAGTGGAGTTGAGTGGTGGATCTTAAAGCTGCTCTTTGCCTCGACACCAGAGAATATTAAATATTTTATTTCCTCGATTGGGAATCGAACCCACAACCCGTAGCGTTTACAGTCACACACGCCACGTCTCTGCGCCACGAGATTCCTTATTAAGTTTTAATTGAAACGAAATGTTTTTTAACATTTTTAAAATGTTATTCCACACTTCGCAAAGAAAAATACTTATTTAAAAAACGTATAAAAATTTGAACGTAGCGGGACTCGA
>DWAP01004693.1:0-10744 GCA_018230625.1 Heliconius eleuchia | reverse complement strand
GTATCCCGCACACTGCAGGGTAGGCAGAGGGAACGTAGTGAAAGCCACTCCGTTCTATATAAATTATACTATTTTATAAAATACTTAACTTTTGTAAATATTTATACACTAAAAATATTTTTTGGCGCAGGTAACACTATCAATCTCCATCTTGATTAGCCTCCACGTGTTCTTCCTACTGGTTGTGGAGATCATACCACCCACATCGCTCGTCGTTCCCTTACTAGGGAAATATCTCATTTTTGCAATGATATTGGTCTCGATAAGGTAACCTATATTTATAAAATAATATTAAGGTAGCGCCATGTTATCTGCATGTTTTCCATAGTTTTATGTACATATTTCGTGACGCAGTTGATATGTGCCTGACTTAACGCGGTAATTGTGGATTCAAATTCTACTGTTTATTGTTGCTCTTTTAATAAAATAAAACTAAGTGAGCAATCTTCACGACTTCAGAAATTTTCTCGGAAGATTTATCTTTCACTATTTTTCGGATAATATATAAGCGAAACAGCAGAAATAGAGTGACTTATTTCTAGTTTTTCTATTATTTCCGTCTGCATTGATTTGTTTTTTGTCATCTCATTGTATCCAGTTTATATTGGAAATACTATTGTTATAAATTTATTTTTATATTTATCACAAATTAAACATTTATAGTTAATTATAATATTGTTTATATAGTAAATGGACTATTACCGTAGCATTTAGCGCTCCGTGTTCTCCGAATATCCCGCTAGGGATAAAGCGTGAAGCTAAGTTAAGTTAGTAAATGGACATTTCATATTATTTTATGAGCATTAAACGAAAATAATTATACTGTTGTTTGTATGAAAACATTTTATTATATAGCACATAAAATAATGAAATAAAAATAAACTCAACAGATCTGGTTCACGAGTTGTTATTCTTGACTCCGTTGGTTTCAAGTTGACATGTTCACTTCACTTCTAAAATAAATAGTACAGACAAATATGAAGACAAAGAAGACAAGAAGATCACAAATTTGAAATAAATAGTCATATTTAGTTAGTTAGTTTACTCATTTGAAACATTTTTTCGCTTTATGCTGTATCCCGCATACAGCAGGGTAGGCAGAACGAATTTACATAGCCCGTCCATTTCCCATTTTCTGCTGAACATTTCTAGGCATTGTGTGTCGAGTGGCGGAACTCAACTCTGCGCTTTGCCTTTGAATGTTTTGAAATATACTTATACTCAAATAGTACATACGCATTAAATACATAATTAAAATTTACAAATCAGTTTTTCTTTTCATTCATCACATCAAACAAAAATCTCTTTTTTTTTAAACAAATGAGACACTTCTTCATTCTCTCTTATTAAGTTCCCTCAAATTAGTTAAAAAATATATATAGATATCATGCATGCTTACGTGAATAGTTTATATAGCAATAACCTCATTCAACTCCTACAAAACTTATCTCCAATACCTATGTTTATAACCAGCGCGGTAACAAGCCACAGAATTTCCATATAAATTAGAATTTGGCGTTTAAGCCAGATATTTGATTGCATAACTTTGTACTCAAAGAAAATGATAATCGTCGGCCACCCTTAAACTTTTACCGTTGTTATCTGCGTGAAAGGATTCCAATCTCTCTAATTGTATTACAAAACCACACTTTGAATCCATGACTTTGTTTACAAATCATAGCTTTTCTAAATAACGCTAAATAACAGGTGTACATAACAGGTGTACACAATATATTCTTCTAAACGCAACAAATATATGAACTCTCTAAGAGAGATACGTATCGTTTAAATATGTTTTTACTTAATATAAAAATAATATAATAATTATTAACAAATCAAGCCTCCTAACTCTAATTCAAGTTATTCTATTATATACATACTCGCCGCTTCTTGTAAGAACATTACTGGCATGCCAACGATAACATGACTACTTATAGCTATCTTGGAACGTGGATATGGTCACGTATAGTCGTAACAAGATATTGGTCATATCGCAAGGAAGGTAAATAAGTAAAGTGCTTACTCAGGGAGTTTGGGTTCCTTTACATAATTTCATCCTTGCCACCCGTAGGATTAAGACCGTATATCTTGATTAACTGCCTCCATTTAGATAGGCACGTTCTCCAAACTGTGGATAGAGAAATATAGATCGTATTTCGATTTCGAAAGCATATATTTTTTAATATAATATGGTTTAATATTTGTATTTTACTTTGAATTTTTAAAAATTTATGTAGCCGCTTTTAGTGATAATTCCGCTTTTGTACATTTAACGATTTAAATATATATTTAATTGAATTATAGATTTTTTGTACTTCATAGTATTATTATGTTACATTGTGGTATGTATATTATAATGTTTAATAAATACTCATTTGCATGCACATAGTATCTATTAATTATGTAGTTCTAAAAACACATAAATATTTAATTGAAATAAAAATTCTTCAAATGCTAAATTCTATATATTTTAAGGTACCTACTTCTGAATTATCATAATAAAATTATGTAAAACGTTTGTTGCTATAAATGACTGTTTTAATTGATAACAATTTTTATGTGTTATGTCAGTATATGCGTGACAGTGGTGGTTCTAAACGTGCACTTCCGGTCGCCGCAAACACACCGCATGGCGCCGTGGGTGAAGCGCGTCTTCATTCATATCCTCCCTCGATTGCTCTTTATGAAGCGACCGCAGTACAAGTTTGATACGTCAAGGTAAATAGGTCGCAACATTTTCTATACGTTTTTTTTTGTTTTTTTTTTCTTAGATATATAAATATTAATATGCTACTATGAGGCCGTCGTGGCATGTGACTGTACCGTGGTTTTGTTTTCGATTCAAACTCAGGGAAGTTAATGATTATTTATTAATACTTTCACTTATTCGCAAAAAAAAACGGAAGTAAGACTTCCATTAACACAAGGTTCCTTCTGCCTAACCTGCTATATGAAGAATAGTGTGAAGCTAAAAAAAATATGTATTACTATAATATTTTCTAATATGGTCTCGTAGGTTATCTAGCCGGTTTCCAGATTAGAGAAACATTTTATAAATAAAACCCTAAGATTTTTGACGTGGAAAGCCATTTGAGTCGCACACAAATGGTAGTCAAACCATATGAAAGCAATAAAGTGCTCGCCCGATTCTTTTGTGTCGTTTGATAAAATCTATCGTGAACAAAACGTCATTGTTGCGCATTGCGATACAGAGTAAATGATGCTTCTAAAGACGAACAGGACAATAATTCAATTCAATATATATGTATAAAAAATATTTTGGTTTTAACTGTGTTTCCAAACACATTTTAATAATTAAGTATTTGTAAAAGTAATAAACGCTTTTGAAAAAAACCCAAATATCTTAGAACAATGTATTCGAACATACTGGCAATGCTTTAAATGCCACTTTTCTTGTACGAAGAATACCTACTGACAATAGCCCCGAGAGATGTAGCATTGTCGGTTCGTACTTTATAAAGAGTAAAATGAAAACTACAAAATGCACAAAATATATTTCAATGGAATTGCATAAAGACCGATGCAAGCTTATTTGGTTTAATCATTTATATGTATTAAAAATATCCTATATTAGAATAAAAACTATTTGATTTAATAAATACAGTGTAAGTGTTATTCTCAAGATCTCAAAGATGGTTTTGGATGTTTCTTACTTATGAATTAGAAAAACTTTCATTAGAGACGCTGAAGTGGATATCTTGCAATAATTTATTAAACTTATTATAATGACGTATTCAGATGAATTTTATCAATTAAATTATATATAAATTATAAAAAAATATGGTAAGGCCTAAATTGTTTATTGTATCTTTATTCAGATCACAAATCTCTCCTTTCAGGTATTTATATAAATATAGCTTGATATTTAAGCTATATTTATATATAAATATAGCTTGATTTTTAAACTATTTAAAATAATAACATCTTTAAGCTATTCAAGTATACTTGACCGACTTTTGCCTCAACGAAAAACAAAAATCTATTAAATACTAACTTTATAATCATGGCTGTTTTGTTTTGCCAAAGCGTAGAAGAAAATTTGTAAAGTTTCATCACTGAAATCTCTCGTTTTTACCTTTTGAGATACGGAATCCTAAGAAGTAATAGAGAATAGAGTATACGTGTGTATTCTCTATTAGTTTTTTGTAGCAGTTCCGTTATTTTAATATTAGAAACATACAGTAATATTGTTATACTTTTGTTCAAATATGAAATTTTATGAAGGATTACATATAAATTATCAAATATGTTTACTGTCCCTATATTTTTATTTTTCTTTTATTTTACCAAACATAACACAATTATTTTTGCCAAAGATAAAAGAAACATCGTAAAAATCTAAAAAAAAAGAAAATTGAATTGAGAAATGTTTTTTTATTCTTTTACTAAAACCGCCATAGAAGCAAATATCTCAATGATACTGACACAAATGCAATTTGTGGATAGTCTATTATTATGACGAGAGCCGTAATAGACGCGCCGTTCTCGATGCGGCCACAGATCGTTACGTAAATGGCTCTCCGGTGAGGCTTAGAATGCGACTTGGCCTCCTTAAACATTTACCGCTAGCCTCCATAAACAATTTATTAATGAAATATTGTAAGGAATTAAAATTAAAAAAAAAATTTAAAAGCGCTAAATGGATAATGGGTACTTTATCGCTTAAGAAAAAGACACTATTTTATTTTAAATGTTTTATTCTTTGAAGGACTATATCTAATATTCATAAATTAGTCGTACCGAATTATATATTGTATGAAACAATTCTGAGATTTAAAATTCAAAAAGCGAATGCAACTGGGCTTTAGTTCGTTGAACAAAGTTGTCAGCTTGCAGTTGGGTCAACTTCCCCAGTAGGTACCGTAGTTACGCTAAAATATACAGTACGCCATAGACATATATCTACATATTTACAGAATGATAAATATTTATACTATGTTGCTTAAATTATATTATACTACAAAATGGATAATTTCAGCGATAGAATTTTATCTTCGACGATAGACGATTACGGTTTTACTTTGAAGTTAGTATATTAGTTATAAATTTGTCTATAGTTTTACAATAACCATTAAAGATTGCCTAAAAATCGGCTTTCTTCGCATGATCTATTTATTATAAGTATTGGTATTTAGTACATATTAAAGTTAAACGTTCTCATTGCTATGTACATAAAAGTCATCTTTACAATATATCTATGTAATTACTAGTTACATTAATACAAACGCGAGTGCGCGCTATTCTTCAAATCAGTTATGTATTACAAAAATAATTTAATCTGTTAGTATATCGAATAAACGTGTGAAGTATAACAAGAACATTAGAAGCAAATTTTCCAGCTTGTGTAGATCACGCTACACGACGTGCGGCGTGGTTGTGCGGTGCGGGGGCGCAGCGCGGCCGCTGTACCCGTACCGGCTGGCTGCGGCGGACGACGACTGCTGCGCTCCCGGCGCGTGGCCGCCACCCGCTGCGCCCGCCCGCCCGCTCACTCGCACTCCCAGCAAGGAGGACCTGACCCACACCACTTATGTGCAATCTGGGTAAGTTTGCTATAAATTCATATCCATATATTCCAATAGTTTAATCACCAGCGCCGCTTTGAGTTCTATTAACGTGCAACAGAGACGATATCTTGTTATATACGAAGTCTTAAATGTGGTAAGGCAGTGGGAGCAGGTGGAGTTCCTGCCGAGATGATCAAATGCACTCCGCATGATCGCCGAAAAATTCTAACCGTTAACCATAAAGTTTTTCTATGCTTCTGTGGACGAATGTGAGCGGACCCTTCCTGCAGGCTGTAAAGTCTCTATACAGAGATCATTCAGCCTGCGTGCGAATAGAAACTGGCATGTCGCCTTGGTTTGACATCCAATCAAGTGATGCCAAGGTTGCGCCATGTCAGCTTGGTTGTTCAATTTATATTTGGATAACTATCTCCAAGATGTGAAACAAATAGTGTATAGTTGAATATGAATTGCCTGCTGTACGCAAATGATTCAGTGCTCCACTCCACAGTCACCACTCTAAAAGAAGTGTGAAGATAATGGTCTAAGCATGAATGCGAATAAGACAAAGGTTCTGATTTTTGAAAGAGATGAAGAAAGGACAGAATGCAAGATCAGTGTAAATGGCAAGATACGAAAACGAGTGAATGATGATGATCTTAGTTGCATCGATGAGGCGGCGATGGCCGTACACAATGCACCGACCTGTTAATACCGACGCTGTTATACAGCAGCGAAACATAGGTATTCAAAAGAACAATGAAAGAAAAATGAATACCGTGTAGACGCGATCTCTTCGTAGGATATGCGAAGGCAGGTTAGCTGATGACCTCGGTTGATCTTCGAAAACACAGTATCAAAAATACTGAAGGAAGGTTAGGTAAAAAGCATGAGGACCCCCAGGAAGGCATGTATGAAGAGGTTGATGACAGTGGACGAGGCGAAAGAGGTATGTAGAGCCCGTACCGTTTGGCGCTCCGTTCTCTCTGACTACCCTGTTAGGGATAAAGCGTGAAGTTAAGTTAAGTTTAAGTCGGTATGTCCTATACGTACATGCTGATGTATTATTAAGGGCCAGTTTTACCAGTTACAAATAAAGTTTCAGATAGTAATCTAATAATGAATTCTATGTTACAGACAAAAGATAGAAATGCAAAATAACTGTTTCTTATATTTTCAAGAAATATTTCTTTCATTAATGAACGATAATAGTAGAAAACAATTCATAGGATTTGTTACATTTTTAAATTACAAATAAGTATGTAAAAATTAAATGCATATGTCAAATGTATATTTACTAGATAAGGCTATTCGAGACCTATGAAAACAAAAATTGTATCTTATCTGGCAGGTTAGACTATCCGGCACTTTATCAGACAGCAGTGAAGTATTATAACTACTAGTTAGGCCCTAAATATTATTAATAATAATTTATAAATCGTTATACGTTTTAAAGTCTTAATGAATAAAATAAAGTAATTAAGGTATGAAGAAATGTTTGAAATTAGTATAAACTACATTATTAACTTAATTAGCCATTATTTCTAATCAAATATCATATTATCCTAATTTTATAAACAGCTTATTGTCATATTTTTTTAACATAAAATTCTATAGTTGAAGACACACTAGACGTCTTTTGTATTCTGTTTAAAAGTAAATTAGCATTTTGTTCGCGGTATAATATATTATAAGTACCATATAAGCCTTTACCAAATTAAATATTATGAGAAAAATTTCGGAATGAAAAATAAAACGCACAAATACAACTCCTCTAGGTATAGATAGTTACATTACCCAGAAAGTTCCACATAATAAGAGGTTGTATCCTTTGGGAAAAAGCTGCCCGACTTGATTAATTGCTTTATCGGTTGACTTCGTGTAATGCTTGTTTCCTCTTTGGTCCTAGAAGCAATATATATTGTATAAGATCAGCAAAAAGAAAATACGTCGAGCTGAGTATTTTAATATAATTAATGACATGAAAAATATCAGGTACGCTACACTAAGGCGAAAATGGTAATAACTTTTTCGATTTCCCCGTTTTTTTTTATCCGAGACGCCACGTTGCCTTCGCTCGCCTGTTTTAATAAACGCTAATGGATGTTTAACGGTCTTATTCTGGCAAGTTTTAACTTGCTGTTATAAAACGTCTAGCAATTTCAACGTTTTTGTAATTCAATAAAAAAAATACAATTTTTTTGTCAATAAGTAACTAATAAGTACTTATCTATAAATTTTAAAAGATATGGTGTAAACTTTATATATATAAATCTTAAATTGTAGGTTTTCTAAAAACACTTAATAGTGGGACCTAGTGAGCCTGGACGTAGATACTGCTGCCTCTTAATCTTGGTTACAGTTCGGGGATGTTTCCGGGTAAACTGAAGGTTTTGTCTGCAATTACTGACGAAGTTATCAAGACACGCTACGACGTTAACTACCAGAGACATCTTTCGAACGATGTCACTACCGACATCGGTCGATCTTGCTAATGATAGTATTTGCATAGACGCAATCAAATAGCCAAGATAATACACCAGCAACTTGATATTCAATATGGTTTTGTGGAATAAGAGGTGCCTTCCTATAGGTACAATCTCACGTGTGCTCTTAAAAATAGCTGTGCTTTGCTCTACTGGGATCGGTCTATTATGTCTGTACTGTCAGGTATATTGTTGCTAATAGACCTGACATAATAACAGTAGACCGAGTGGCGCGCCGCGCAGTGGTTCTTGACATTACTATCTCACGTGACAATCTCGACAATCAATATCAAGGCCAAAAAGGAAAAATTATCTATATATTTAGACTTACCCCTAGAGATTACGGTCATGTGAGTTGTCAATACAACTATCATTGTGCTGATAATGGTGTCAGTTAACGGTTTAACAGCGAAATGCCTCGTCCAACATCTTAAGAGGTTATCCCTTAGCTGTTGGATCAAGAACCAGGCGGTGCGTGTTGTGAGAAGGTTCCGAGAAGCCACCGATGGCTTGGACCTTTATCCCTTATTTTATTTTTATAGCAATTTATATTTAAAAATGGAAAATTTATTAGATAATAAAACTCATATATAATGTATTTCTAATCGATAATAATCTTACACTTAAATAGGAGTATTTTTATTAATAAGTTATGAATGAATTTTATTTTGCTTCTAGTATTATAAACAAACTTCATATACGCATCATTGCTGTTGTGCACTGAAAGAAAAACAAAAGCATATATCTATTGCTTTATTATAGATAAAACGCTTCCTAAAAAGATTTTTGTTACAATAGAAGAGAAAAATATTGACTATTTCTCTATCCTTACATTAATCACATTGTTGTTGACACGTTTCCACACTTGCTTAAACTTGCTTTTCACTTGTGTTTCTTTGATAGACTAGGGGAAAGTAATCGCTTCGGCGGCAGCTGTGTAGTGCACGGCTCCAGTGAAGGTGGTGCTTTACCCGTACCAGAAGAGGAGGCACTCAGTCCAGTCCCCGATCCTCCTCCGGGCTTCAGTCACTCTGCCTGTCCACCAGAAGTGCACAGGACATGCTTTTGTGTCCGTTTCATCGCAGAACATACTAGGATGTTAGAAGACTCTACCAAGGTAATCTATAAGTTGTTACTTTTAATTGAAAATATATATTGAACTTCAGACAAATAATTGTACCAACCGATATGTCACTATTTATATACAAAACTACGACGCTCGTATTATTTGAACGTGCCAAAAGGATGTCTATCATAATGTACTAAATGTAAATACAAAAAGCTGTGGCGAAGCTAGGGTATTTGCTGCCTGCTGCAGCTTATTGCTTGATGCCTTTTAAAATGGTCAAAATAATTTCAGATTTCAAAACACAGTAGAGTAGATACATCATTTTTTATTGCTTCAAAACTATAATAACTATATATAAGTTATAACATTAGATTTTGGTACAAATTATTGCAAAAATTTAAAAACGGACATTACGCGCTTTTTCACTAGCAAAGTCATCAATCATATTTTCCAAATCAATAGTATCGACTAGTAATAGTGACATGATAGCTAGATTGTATTTTTCATTGTCATTCTCTCCTCTTTCTTTTACATTTCTTGATTCTTGATAGGAAAAAAATAGAAAATTTGATCGTAGACTCTGATGCCCCTTTCCTTTTGATGCCCGGTGCGACTGCACCGCTCACACCCCCAGCTACGCCACTGACAAAAAGTACTTCTTCTGATTACAAACAAAATTATATTATAACTTTTTATTTAAGCTAGTTGATTGACTCAACTATGAATATTCTATCAAAACTGACACAATATTACATAAATATTACCTTAAAATATCTATCTGAAACAGTAACGTAAATGATGAAGTAATGAGGTAATATATCCTTCGTGAATAGCTGTTGCGTAATTCATGGAGCTGGACCGTTGCCATCCAACTACATAGCTGTAAGTCGATGCCTACATATCTACGTAACCCAAATAGGTGTCTATACTGTACGCTGTACTGTAGATGCCGACACCGCATCAAATTCGATAACGGGAAACGTTAAGCAATTGCAAGTTAACATAACATAAATTACATCTTCGAAACTTATTTGTTCTAAATATTAGAATTTAGTGTGTGAAAATGGAATAAATTTTAAATGGATAAGGAATAAATTAAAAGAGCGTATTGTAACCTAACGCCGCAAATTATCTTACCAGACTGAGGAAGCTTTTAAAAATTGTATCAGAACTTTCCACAGTTGTGTAGACAGTACTGTGAATTATCCCACCGCGCAGCACGGAATTGGAAAATTTTATAATTGGAAAACGGAATGATTTCTTACAAGGTCTTTTAACGTCATAAAATAGGTGAATATAAAGAAATATATATCACCTTATGTAAAAATCAAGCTGTTGCAAGTTTTAAAGATTTATTATGAAAATTTAAGAATCAATAGTAACTCATTTAAATCCTTATTAGGTATAATAAATAGAAAAATCATATTATGTCTTTGTTTATATTACACAGTATAAAAAGTAATCATTTTGTAATACACAAGATGACCAAGATATATATTCAAATCTAAGAAGCTTGTTTACATTGAATACTTGAATAATGAATAAATTAAATAGAGCTCTACGAATTTTCTCTTGAAAAGGAAACATTGTAGATACAAAATAATATATTCATTTGAGCAAGTTGTTGCTTAATATGTAATTTGGAAAAATATATTTAAAAT
>DWAP01004692.1:0-10748 GCA_018230625.1 Heliconius eleuchia | reverse complement strand
CGATAAGTGAGAACGGAGTATCGACACTAGATTCTCTCTGTTTACTCTGTTATAGATTATAGATTGTAGAATAGTATAGCTTTACAATATACATGATATATTGTAAAGCTATACTATTCTACAATCTTATATTATACGTAACCTTTTGAATTATTATTCACTTACGTTACTTACTTTCAATACCGATTAATAGTTTGTATATTTTGTTAAGCAACAACTTAGCATATTATTATTATTATATTGCAGTTTTGAAATAATCCAGGTATTCATTAAAATTAACTTGAATATTTTAAAAATATAGAAAAATATCAATACTTATAAAATCGAAATTTCAAAATTACCTATTGGTAATGGACGTCTCTTCACCATTCTCAGTGCTCTGATACGTCCGGAGTAACAGTGGGCAACGCGTCCACTCCGCTATGTTTATTGCAATCTGGCGGCTAAATGCTGCTTATCCCGCACAGTGCTCAGCTTCTATCGCCCTTTTACTTTACTCAAATCTAGATTTAGAATATTCTATTTCTAGTTAGATCTTAGTAGAAGTCTATGTTAGAATTTAATTAATATGAACGTCGTTATTAAACTTATTGAGATGAAATGTTGTTAGCTTTGATGCCATTGTAGCAGCATCTGAATGAAAGTATTCATTCAGATGAAGAATAATTTTCATTTCTTACTCTGACAAGACAGAGCGCAGCGTTGAGTTCCGCCACTCTACACGCAATATTTCGAAAAATTGGACAGAAAATGGGAAACGGGATGTTTTAACATCAGATTCCCTGCCTGCCTTGTTGAGATAAAGTGTCAGTTATGTATAAAAAATAAAATCTGGCAAAATCTGGGAGGCTCGATTTCTATTCGGGTTAACGTTAATCGTTAACCTGTATTTTAAATTTACATTTTCCCGGTCTGATAGGACAAAATATAGATGTTTTTTCTCAACGCATAACGCATCTAAAATCTAAGTAGAATTTAAAATCTACTAGGATTTCATTGTCCACCCTACTAGATGCGGAAAAACTTGTAACTGAAAATAAACAGTGTAAGTAAAATTTGATTGATATTTTTGATTTATATTTTTTTATAATTTTGCACTGAAGATTTATGTATGTATAGAATAGTATTTATCTTTTTTTTTTTTTCAAATTCATTCAGATTCCATGATTTTTGGGAAGAACTACCCATTTTTTCTTCGTAAGTGTTCGTTCGTTCGTTCGTTCGTTCACCAAAAATAAAAACTAAATCCATACATCAAACGTACTTTAACATTTAAAACATTTATTTTAAATCATTGACGGCCCAAAATATTCCGGTTCAACGAGACTATAATACAATTTCTAATGGCTCACAGAATCTTGCCTCTGGTCAGCTAAGGGTTGTTCAACTATCCCTCGACCCTAGCAAACAATGCGCCCTCTGTGTGCACGGACTTAAATAAAAGGTTTGGACAGCTTGATTTTGTGTTGTAAGGGCGCTCCAATATTTGCGAAGCGGACCGACTGATCTGCATACCTTTATTATACTCTAGTAACTTTGAGGTGGCCTTTGCTTTAAGCTGGCGTCCTTTTTTCTCGATGATACATTTTTAGTCATGTATGCTGGGTTGTGCGAAATAGGTGATATTAATAAAATGTGTATGGGCGCCGTCGTAACTGAGACGGTCATACTCGGTCCACTCTGGTAACAAGGAAATCTGATAACAAGACAAAGGACAGAGTTGAGTTTCCACTCTTCCTCCATCAACTCCGCTTGTGGGACAAAGCGTGATGGTGTGTTTTTTTAATATTTAACCTATACAATCCCTTAACTTCAAACCATTCAACAAATTAAAAAAAAACAAAATATCATCATAACTACGTTATCACAACAGTATAATATATAATCAAAGAGCAATATCAACTATTCTAGATCTTGTATCCACTGAAGTCTGAGTCAGGGTGCTTGTGAAAGTGACAGCTGCATTGAACGGCACTAATGGCTATCAGGAGCTACATGACGCGAAATGAAATGGGTGAGATTTGACATATATACGAAATATTATAAACTTTAATACAACGAGATAGAGGAGGATTTCGGTTAGCCGCCACACCAGTTTCGACGACTGTAGAAGGCTAGAAGGGGTCCGAAATGGACCGTCTATTCGTGAGATTCATGTGAATCACGAAACTTGATATTTATGTGTGATAGTGTTATATTAATTGTCACGTGATTGTAATTAGAGTAGAGATTATAGAACAATGGTTGGTTGTTATACTGACTGTACTATTTGTTTTAAGAAATTAATTTTCCTAATCTGTACTATATATAATAAAACTGATTGCTGGAATTTATTGATGTAATAATCTAAATCTAAAACAATGTTTTTTTTTAAATTTTTGTGTAGGTACTTGTCGGTTCGCCTGTGCATTTATAAATCCAAATCTCAGAAACGGCTTAACCTATTTAAAAGCAGTTTTCGATGTTGTAATTTGGCAAACTTCCCTTAATATTTAGTGTTTGATTTATTTCAATCTGTTCATGAAAAAACAATATACTACTTACTACCAATATACTTACTGAGGTAGGTCAAGCGAGTGGGTAAGCCTTGTTATAAAATATTTGTAAACGCATCATTTTACTCACATCATCTTGAAATATCAATAATATATAAATTAAATAATAACCCCAAAGCATTAAGTTAATTTAATGTATTTTCTATACTTATGTCTGAACGTCTTTGTTTCCGAAATCATCCAGGGATTTTCTAATTTAATTAAAGTTTAAATTGTATCAAGATCTAAAAGGCTAACCCTAGACTATACCGTAATCAGATAGAAGATAGCGTCCCGACGCGTAACAGGCTTCATTAAGTGGAGCTAGCTTGTCCCTTCCTATACTCGTCAGGCCACATTACCTATGAACTGCGGCAATTACTCTGGAAATAGTTGGGGGAAAAATAATTTTATGATTCGAGTAATATGTTTAGGTAACGCTGATTTGAATTTGTTTAAATATTTTTGTGGACTGTGTAAAAATTTATGTTGTTTTGTGATATCTAATCTGTTAAAATTAAGATGATTAATAAAAAATGTAACTACTGAAACCTCTTTTTATAAAAGGCCTTCTGTAAAAGTAAAAGAAAAATAAATGAATAATATTAGGTATACGCGGTTGGATCTTTTAGTACGTTTTCAAAACTTACAATATTATTTCAATTTTCATTGAAACAATGTAAAAACAAAATAAGACAATGAAAACTTACTTGAAAAGAAAGAATTAAATTAAATAAATATTATTTAATTTATTTCTTTCTTTTCAAGCAACGGAAACAAAACTGGAGCAACTGCCCACAGTTCAAAGATTACCTAGAGGGGACTAGAACCCTTGATCATAGAGTGCAGTCAAATACAAATCTCAAGCGTATATCGAATAATAAATATCATGGTTTGTTTATCAAGTATAACTGATAGAATCAAAAATTTATATCCTATATAATTATTTCTCTAGTATTATTGTGAACTCTACTTGCAAGTCAAGATAACTACAGGTGAGTTAAGTATTTACTATGTATGGTCTATGTATGTATGTTTGTATGAATAGATTTTTAGTCGTAAACTTTTGTATAAACTGATCTAAGATCATAAATAATAAGTGGTATATTATTTTGGTGTTTTATTTTGCTAAAAAATGCTTTAAGCAAACAAAATATTAAACACATAAGCATTTTAATCAAATAAAATTTATTATTTTTGTCGAGTTCAAATAAGAATTTGGAATATTTTTTTGATACAAAACCAAACTTTTTTAGTTACTCGCTCAATATACCACGACACTGATCACACTATCACCTATTCGAACACCAGTACATGCGACGTCGACGACGGCACCTGCGGCGGCAGCAGACGCGCGCCGCCCAGCACGGCGGCTGCTAAATGCCGCAAGAGAGGCCGCCATCCCGCTCGCTCCAGCGCGGCGGGCGCGCCTCTCGCTCGCGCCGGCGCGAACACGTGTTTATTTGTATGTTTTATCCTTCGGCGGCTTTAAACCCAACCCACCCCGACCGCAAAGTGCGCTCCGCCGCCCGCCGCCGCCCGCCGCCGCGCCGCCCGCCGCGCCCGCGTCGTCGCCGCCTCTCGCCACCGCCGGCACCAACTCGCCCGCGAAACTTGGTACGAAGTTGACGAGCGGACGCGGACACCGCGGCCGCCGCTCCCGTGCTGTAGTCGCATCCCGACCGCGCGCTACGACGCACGCACCCGCGTGTACACCACACCACACGATACGACACTACACACGCAACGGCTGAATCGAATTCGATAAAGTTTTCATTGTCGACTCACGAAATACGGTCCGCGTCGGAAAGCGAAAGCGACAGGCACGTGCGTACGATCGTAAATACCGAGCGCAAAAAGTGCCGCCGTCATTGAAACTAGTGAAAAGGTTTTTCGCCGCGCGCGGGGAGACACCCCTTCGTACCGGAAAAAATCGGCCCCTCGCGTCCCGCCCGCCGTCCGCCGCCGAACCTTTCATTCACCGGGAAAAAAGTGTGGCAAGGCCGCGTGACGTCACCGCATCTAGTGACCACGCGCCCGTTCCCTAGCAACGTGTCGCACCCCGGAGGGTCCTCCGGGAAGGAGCAGTGCACCATGATGACGGCGGGCGACGGGCCCTCGTTCCCGTGGATGTGACCGGTGTGGAGTGCGAAGTGCGATGTAGCAGGTGCGGACACGGTGGACTCTATGTGCAGCACGCAGCGCGCGCGAGTGTCGAGGATGCACCTGACGGGCGCGTCGAGTGGTGCTGTGTCGCCCGACACCAGCTCCACTCTCCTCCACGAAACCTACACCAAGATGACGTCGGACATCCTCGCTGAAAGGACCTTGGGGGACTTCCTCTCTGAACATCCCGGGGAGCTGGTCAGGACGGGCAGTCCGCATTTCGTGTGCACTGTTCTGCCCCCGCACTGGCGGTCGAATAAGACGTTGCCCGTTGCATTCAAGGTGGTCGCGCTGGGTGACGTCGGGGACGGCACGCTGGTGACGGTACGAGCCGGCAACGACGAGAACTGCTGTGCAGAGTTGCGGAACAGCTCGGCGGTGATGAAGAACCAAGTCGCCAAATTTAATGACCTCCGTTTCGTCGGCCGTAGTGGTCGCGGTGAGTGCTGAAGGTGCAGTTATTGTTACACGATAAGTATACACACGACGAAAAATAGAAAGTCCTAACAGTGAAATTTTCCAAAACTAAAATTAAAACCAAATAGAGATATGAGGTAAAGGTTAACTTTACCTTATTAACACATTTACAGATAAAAAAAAACGTTTTATACCATTTTTCTCTTTCTACTAATAAAAAAGCATTATAAAAATTACATTATCAAAGCTTGCATATCGAATAGAATCAACTACAATGACAATTTGCATTTAACTCTGCACCAAAACATTGCAAATGCAAATAAAACATTGGAATGTTTTGAGAAAGTTGGAAAGTGGGGTAAAACTCGTGACGGCGAGAAGAAATCGCAACTTTTTCCAAGGTACTTAAGAAGTTTGTGAATGTCAAATAGGGCGGGATGGCCGACACAACCGCCCTAGCCGCCCGCCCTTTACATTTTCACAGGAAACTTCTTAAGAATAAACATTAAGAACAACTTCTTTATTAAGTGACTGTTAATCTAAATACAATTGATTAACTTACAGAAGGTGTTGTTTAAATTAAATTTTGGTTTCATTTAATTAAATAGTTGTTATCATATTCACAATTTTTTTCATAATATGAATCTTCTTCGACGTGTAAAATATGTTTTAAAATATTTAAATCAAATTTTGTGGGCATTTTTTACGTTTTGTGATTTTGTAATAGATTATTATTAAATTTATTTATTGTACGTCTTAAGCTATAAAATGAAATACTGTTAATATGTAGTATTGTACCTAATTGTCAAATACTAATTACCAATTATTCGCCTTCTAAGCACCGCCTGCTTTTATAAAATATTGCTTATTGTTGACTGAACTTCAAACCGACCCATTACACCCATAACAAACGCGTTTACACGTTTTTATTGTTTTATACCTGAATATGAAAAAAAGCGACACTTTAGATCGCGTGGAGGTATCAAGTTAAAATTATTATCAAATATTCAGATTTTTAGTACCTTAGAGCACTTAGAGATTCTATGTGAACGCAATCAAAATAATAAATAAGTATTGATGTATAATTTTTGCTTCATATTGTATGCAATATCGCCGTGTTATTAAAGTCTATAGGAACCCGTGGATCTACAATATGCTATTCTTTCAAAATGAAGCTTACATATGAGAAACCGTGGAATAAAATTATTATATATAGGCATACCTTCTTCATAACTAATAAATTATAATCAATATATTTAAAGTAGCAATTATAGAGAGTGACTTAAGAATTAAGAGATAACTCACGTGATACAACAATCTTTTGGCAATACATTGTAGATGCAATACATTATAAAATTTCTGTACATACAAAGAAGTTAAATAATTAAACATAAAACTCATAATAATAATATGTTTTAATTTATAATTTTACTATGTTCTTAACCTAAAATATGTTTTTCTTGTCTTTACGTTCATTAGGTATTAGGTATACCTATATTCCGCCGGAATGGAATATTTAATATTTTCATTTCCCCGCTCTGGTAACAAAGCAAAGTGTGACGTTGAGTTCCACTACTGAACACGCAATGCTTGTCTTAATACTAGGTTTCTAGGTTCCATCTGCTTACCTTGTTGTCGATAGCCTTACACCTAGTGTAAAGACAGTGTATAGATCTTCAAAACCATTTCTATCTATCTATTTTTAATAGCCGATAAGTGGAGATTCAAGTCCACTTTTGTAATAATTCTTATACTACTATTAAATTCGTCGTAGAGACCGTCGTGGTACTCGAGAATTTTATAAATATTTTCATTTCTTCGCTTTGGCGCAAAGACAAAGCGCAAGGTTGAATTCCGCTACCCAACACGCAATGCCTTCAGAATAGGGCGAAAAGTGGGGAACGGAGGGTCTTAACAATAAACCTAGTGTTTTTCAGTTTCAGGGTAGACATAAGGAACCCCCTCTGTTTACCCTGAAACTGAATAAAAAATGTAATTAATTCTTCATTCATTCAATTCAAATGTCCAGTCATCCAATCTACATTCTTCACAACGCCTCACCACTGCTTCGTTTGACCTAACGTGGTTTTGCGGATAACTAGATAATGCACAAAGCGACTGTCACGTGACGTGCAAGCATTAGTTCCTGTTGTATCCACCTAGTAATGGATAAATAACTAATAGGTTAAGCTCGCTTAATATGTGTGTTTAATGTATGATTCTATGATTGTATGAGGTGTCACGTTGAGGGCTTAGTAATTGGAATATTGTTAGAGGTTGAGGTTTTGCTAGTGGGATTTTATTAATTTTCTTCGTATCAATTAAAAAAAATCATTCTTCAAATTCAATCTTCGTATGAATTACAGAGTTCATTATTTTTTTCCAATTTTGCAATAGGCTACAGCTATAACTTTATACAGGATGTAAATATCGGGTCTACGACGGTCTGTAGGTAGGGGACCTCAGTACTTATTTGTTTCACTCCTTTATATTAGTTATTAGTTAGTGGTTTTTAGTTGTTTAGCATATATGTTGGAATATGCGATTTATTGGCAGTTTCTTGTAGAAAATTGGCTAATACAGTCCGGCTATTGGATTTATGGTCGTAGTTTTCTATTCTCAATTAAGCCCAGTAATAGGTCTATCGAATTATATAATAATTTACAACTATCGCTTTGTACGTACATGTTAAAAATGAATCGAAATAAAATGCGATTGTTATAATATAATATTTATTAGTGAACCCCCAACCAGTCGGTCAGCCAGCCAGCCCTATCGACCGGCTTTTGAAATATTCCGACTGTGGTTGACTGACGGAGCTCACTAACATTAATTTATGTAATTATTTGAAAAAAAAAATGTATTTCATGTAAATAATTCTTATGATAACAAATTCTGATTTTTTAATAGTACACTTTTTATGATTCCTAATTTCATTATATTTATTTGTTGTTTTTAAGATAGACAGTAAAAATTACTTATGTAATATTTCTTCTACAGCCTTTGAAAGTTAACATTAATCACCACACAAGAGTATTAAAAAATTGTGATTAAACTAGTCTTATGAAACTTTCAGGGAATATTATACACAAATATATGTAGTTTTTAAAATTACACTTATACTAACTTGTAAGTGGGGCCCTTTCAGAGCTGAACTTTAACGTACGGTATATTATTTACGGGACTATTTCAAGCACAGAAATACCAAAACCAATGCGATGCCTCAATCATCCTCCCAGACAGAGATGCACCTTCAGTTAGCGCTACCTCTGAATGGGCCCACTTAGGGCGTCTTTACTATATATTATATTGTTAATCCTTAAAAATTTCAGCTTTGATTAAATTATGTAGATCTGGGGAAAACCCGAAAGAGGTTGTACGGTAAAGATTCTAATAAACAATACATTTTATTTTATGACACAAATAATGTCTGAATTGTGTGTAAATTTTATATCATCATCGTCATCCTGTCAATGTTGAAGAGACTGCAGGCATTGATGGCGTGGCTTTTTTCTAACACTCACATTAACGATATTTAAGTTATTAAATTTTTTTGGGCTAGGATTAGACAAAGTGGGGCGTTGGGATCTGACTTTTGCTCTTAACACGTATTGTCTCTAAATTTGAGCGAAAAGTGAAAAGCAGAGTGTCTTGACTCACAGTTTTCTGCCTTAATTGTGAAACCCACGAAACGTGCGAAATTACGAAAAATGTTTTTTTAGTAAAATCCTGTAAACAATAAATAAAAAGATATGATTTTAACAGTACAAAAATATTGACCGAAGAGACCTAGATTTAATAAGCAACCCCTCAGTCATTGATCTCTAGAGATCAGCTGAGATGAAGGCTACAGAAACCGTCCGTCGACCGTACGTTGAATCCTTCTGATAGGGGACGAGCCCTTTTGCGGGTCGCCACGTGCGTTGACACGTTAATATCTTTAAGACTATAATATAATACAGAGTTCATATAGGAATAGGAAAGAGGAAGAAATAAGACTGTTCATGATATTTTTTTACAATATTCAGTAATTAATGCTTTATTGGAATTAAATAATTAAAAATACATATTATGTACTTATAATATTTTCTTAGAAAACGTAAAAAAAGTCGTTCTTTTCTTTCCTGAGTCTGGAATAACACTTTAAAATGCATTAAAAACATATTATGTATGCTTATTATTTGTTAATATATATATGGATATTATATGAATATTAGCGGGCAATACCTACTCAAGCTACCAAGACAAAGAATTACAAATAATACGTGAAATGGTTAGTTACTTCAGTAGTAAGAGATAGCAACCAGATACCAAAAACATAAGCACCAGAAAACAATCAACAGAATTTGAAAAGAAAGCTTGTCAATAAATCCACACAAAAGCCTTATCAACTTTCAGATTGGCCCCTATTGATGAACACGTAAGAAAAACAGTACAAAAACCTTGAGGGTGTTAGTATTCATCATCATCACGTCGTCGACGTTATCCAGATCAGATATTTTCTTATACTCCAGATATTTAAATAAACTGGTGGAAGTTCCGTGTGAAACTAATATTTGTAAAAGTTGTAATTTTAAAGAAACGCGTAATCAAATACTTACTAATGAAGTGATCTGAAATATGTTTACGATAATTTGTACGCGGTAGAAGTAGGAGTAAGAAGTATAACGGTGAAATCTGTACAGTTCGCTAAAAATTTTAACCTGTTCTGAACTATCATCAATTCATTTCTGGAACGAATTTTGAAAGCGGCACTCCTAGAATCATTTCAAATTTGATGGCGATGGAGGGAGAGGAGCTTAGACAGTGGAAGTGATCTTAATGCACATTTAAAGGGGCCCTTTATACTTTATACTTACACTTGGGTCGCAAGTTCCATACGCTCTTTCGAGTTTTTTACCCTGCTACGACACCCTCATACACACACACGTTACATCTATGGAGTAAAAAGTAATTTAATTTCTGAAATTTTACAAATTCTTAATTATAATATTTTTTTAGTTTTATTATAATCTATCAAAAATTAGAAAAAAACATTCTGCGATAAAACCTACATTTGTTGTATATAATCCAAATCCAAGCCATGCTGTTCCACATCTAGGTACATTGTTACTTGATAGACAACTCAGAGCAATGGACAAAATATTCTACCACTCTTCAAGTCACGACATAGATTTAAATATTATTATCAAAAATACATTGTTAGTATGGTACAGAAAATCGTAAAGAATATAGTATTTACACAATTTTCGCGGATTTCTGAATATTTTATCTTCACAAACCACATAAGTAGTAAGTAGAAAACGGGCGTTTTATTAGAAGAAAGAAAAAAAAATACTGTATGAAGTTATGATGTCATCGAAAGTTTGGTGACTAAAGGCGATGATAAATATACAATATACAATTAATTTTATAAGATTTTATCCCACTTACTCTTACCTCTTACTTACTAATACAGGTACATTCGATTGATCGCTGAAATTTAGAAACTAACTATAGTTTTTGCATACACAATAAGTATCTAGAATAAATAAATAAATCAGCTTCACGCTGTATTCCGCACGCAGCAGGGAAGACAGAGGGAACCTAGTGTTAAGACACTCCGTTCCCCACTTTCTGCCAGATTCTGGA
>DWAP01004691.1:0-10748 GCA_018230625.1 Heliconius eleuchia | reverse complement strand
CCACTCACTTTTCCATCATAAATCTTTTTTGCCATTCTTTCCTCGCTCATTCGTTTGACGTGCCCAAACCAGCTGAGCACGTTCTTTCTGCATAGCAAAATTGGCACAGGACACCAAGTTAAGGCCCACCATTTCCCAATTTTGGAGACGTTACGTGCTGATTGACGGAACTAAACGCCGCGCTTTGTAATAATTAAATACCGTCATTGTGTAATTAACAATCACATAAAATATATAATATAAATAAAGTATAATAACATCTCTATATTGCTAGCTAAGTTCAAAGTAACTATAGCTGTTTTCTCGGGCCAAGTGAAAGGCCGTGGAAACCCTGTTTCCGGGTGAAAATTTCTATAAACTTTATGATCGACCACACCGCATTCCCGACAGAAGTTCTGATAGTATATCCACATCAGTATATTATTAATAAAACGTGACGTGTAAATTTATTATATAAGAGGCCCTCATAGTGCAGTGAAACAGCGTGACTATGAAACGACGACTGTAGGTTCGATTCCCGCTAGGCGAAAATAATTATTTAATATTTTTTATCTAGTAAGAAGACAATATGCAATGTCACGAGAATTCGGCTGAAAGTACCAGGTAATCCATACGCTCATTTGCCCTGTCTCTTCCATTAAGGAAATATGAAACGGTGTGCGGAAGACAGCGTGAAATTAAAAAAAGTGTAAAGTTTATTTCATGCTTACACGAGTTGGTTAGGAGTTCGATTCTCACAGAGACAAATGTTTGGATATCGAAATATTTTTGATGGAGCTGGCTTAGACAATGTGCGGCAGGCATTTAACGTCTATCTTAAAGGAAAACGGAGTGTTGGCTCACTAGCTCTCTACCTTCTTCTTATTAATATTAAACTCCTATTTACTAAAATAAAAATTAAATTATATTTTATTGTTATTGCCTTCAAGATTGTCAGATACAAAACTTTATCAAATGTATTTTTTTATTAACGGAGTTGAAATTTTAATATATAGATATAAATATTAGTTTCTAGTCGATTTTAAATGTATTATTTATTATAAACTAAAACTTACTTGTGAGTCACGGCTTGCTATCGTCTACTTCAATTAAAAACGTTTTTCTTAAATTTGTAATATATACATATTTGCTTATTAATAAAATATATAACAAGACAACTGAATAAAAATAAAATTAATTTAGAAAAACCTTTTAGTGTGACTGTAAACGCGACAAGTTGTGGATTCGATTAGTACTAGAAGTAATTAATTAATTAATATTTTTATTTCTTCGTTGTGGTGTCGAGGCAAAAGCGCGGCGTTGAATTCCGCCACTCAACATGCAATGCTTCCAGACTTTTCCATACAAACAGAAAGGAGAGACGGGAGTATCTTAACAATAGGCTGCCTCTACCCTGCTACATGCGCAGAAGTGAAGCTGAAAAAAAAAAAAACTTTGTAACTATAATTTTGACTGTAACGCGACGGTTGTAGGTTTAATACCCACTCTACACGGAATGCCTCTAAAATTCGGCGGAAAATGAGGAACGGAGTGTCTTAACACTAGGTTCCATCTGCCTACCCTGCTGTGTGCGGGAAGCTGATTTACTTGATTTTAATTATTTTATAATTGGACCAAATATGAATGAAATATTTAGTTAGCGCCATCATGCTGTTTGGTATAATAATTTATTACGATGTTACAGAATAAATTGGAACATTATAAGGATATTGAACTTCTATGTTCTAATACAAGAATAGACGATCTAGTTTTTTGACGCGCTTCATTAGTACTATTTTGTAAATTAATTGAATAAGTATAGAGGTGTCTGATCATATTTGTATAACACGACACGATTTAATGTCTCACTATAGATTTTTTTAATAAAATGATAGGTTTTAAGATTTTCTTAAAAAACAATAATATTTATTACCATTTTTCGCTTACCTTTTAAAGAGGAAAAGCTGTAAAGCTGCTTTTTTGCAGGCGAAGGAAACCTAGGCTTGTATCTATAAAGCACTCTAAACTCTGAGATCGGTCTTGAGATGCCGTTTTCATCTCAGGCTTGAGTGCGTCCACTGTCATCAACCATCGTTCATGTCCTCCGAGGAGTCTTGATGCGTTTTTCTTGACCTTCCTCCAGTATCATCGATAATGTGTACTTGAAGATCAACCGGTATCATCCTGCCTTTATTACCATTCACTCTCACTTTGTGTATACATCTCAAATAGTGAAACTAATACTTAAGTACACCTTGACTTCCTTTTGTTTAAAAAAAAATTATTTTTATTAATAAAAAAGAACGCAAAGTATTTATTTTATTCATTTTTAAATATTCTTATTACATAAGTGAGTCCATAACCTTCAAAATTTTCTGAATGAAATATTTTAATTTCAAAAGGCTACTACGATGTTGTATTTTTTAAGAGTATTTTTAAAATGTAATTTTTCCTTTTTTTTCCACAACATTTTTTTATAAGGGAAGTGACTTATAAAGAAATAAATATTGAATGAACGATAAATAAATCAAACAGAACAATCTAATTTAATTAAAAGCGACGACATTTAAAGTAAGGTGATATTTATAAATAGGTTCTTTCAATGTTAATCTTGGGCTCGTGCATAGTGTTTGGTTTGTATACACCTGCTGTTTATCTTCACTAATAAAGTGAGGATTGTTTGACGTTTTTTTTATTATTAATCTGTCGAATATAAACATTTTTTTTAAGTTTTACACTACACAGGAGAGATTTTTTTTTTATGAAACGGCTAACAATTTGAACATGGTGTAAACTTGTGACTATAAACTTATTAAATATTAAAACATTGTGAAAGTTCGGTAGAAATAATTTTTCATATTTTGTCGTACAATTGATTTGTGGTAGAAGTTGGTCGCGTATTAAAAAACACCGAAATATCATAACATTGAGGATAACATTTAAACTTATGATAAATGATTTAGATTTCTAGGCTTTTATAGCATTTTTATGGGCTGAATAAACTTGTATACAAACTAAAAGCGACGCTCTTGCTCTATATCAGAACTTAAAGTGATTTGTATTTATTTTAGAATAATTGTTCTGATCTGATGATAATTCAGATTATTATTAATATAAAACATATTATGTACCAAAAATATAATTTCTTTATGCCGGTGCGATCTGTATCTGTGGTTGGTTCTTCATGTCTGGCGGAATGTATATTTCGAACGAAAGAACTGGTACCAGCGATTTCTGTGGGCTGCAAGGCTGGTAATGATGTGGATTTTGCTGTGGCTGGAATATTCCTTTGATACACTGACAGACAGACCATCTGGAAGGTGAGACTTCTAGATCTTGGGTCTGGGTTTCCTTTGTGTGCTCTCAATGACCAGCTTTCCAAGGCTGACGTTTACACGCTTCATTATATGCCTAAAGAGTCACAGAACATGCCGATAACAGGTTGTAGAAACGCTCTTTTGTCTTAAGCTGTAAGAGGATTAGCACATTAGTGCGTTTGGCAATCCAGAGGATTCTCAGCATCCGACGCCAGCACCACATTTCGGATACATCAATCCTTTGCCTCTCTTTTGCTTTGAGGGCCCATGTCAATACCATTCCATGATTTATTTTTTAACTTTACGCTGCATCCCGCATGTAGAGGGGTAGGCAGAGGGAGCCTGGTGTAAAGAAACTCCGCTTCCGTCTTTCCGCCCAATAATATTGCTAAGAATCCATGAATGTTGGGAAGGTTAAAGATATCGTTGGTTGTTTATTCATATACCACTTAGCTGAGTCATATTAAGTGCGATAAGTTAACTAATATATTAAAGCTTACATGAACTTATATGTATATATACAAAACATAAGTATATATAATATATAACAACCTATTATTTTTGTTCATAATAAGCCCAGAGATTGCGTGTCACTGCCTTTAGCCATGAAACTGACACCAAAAAGACTTTAATTACGATAACTAATGAATCTATCGCTCTAGAAAAACAAAGGACTGTAAAAGTAGTCGTTGAAAAATTAAATATACAATCTGATGCACAAGTCATAAATTGTATTTATTCAGTATTTACCCTTATTGTTGATGATAATTAATCATGGCGGTGAGATGTTTTGTTAGTTCGATTCTTACTCGGATAAATGTATTGTTTTAACAATACAAATCGCGGCGTTAACTTCCACCACTCATTGCGCAGTACCTCAGAAATAAAGAGGAATTGGGTCCCTGAAAACCTGGTTCTGTTTGCCAATTTTATAAAAAAAGAATAAAAGAAGAAAAGAATCGACGAAACTGTCATGACCTCTAGGACATCAACAACATGTCATGACACATTTTGCTGACTTCATTAGGCTGTTTTTCTGCTTCTGCTTAAGTAAATGTTCTATCAATTTTTCTATTCGTTTTCTGTTAATTTCTGAAATATTATAAATTATGAAAGACTTCATTATGTTGTCACTTAAATTTTGTTGTCACTAAGCCTTTAATACATATCCTCGACATTGTTCATTATCATTAGCTCATACCAATTCTAATAATTTAGTTCTATAAATATATACTCTATGTTTACATAATGGGTTTTTACATTTGATATGTAATTTAGGCATTGTGTCATAAAACCAATTTTTGAGAGAAGAATGAAAAGTCTGTCTTTGTGTTGTTGTGATAATCGAACGTTTTGCCTTGACACCATAGGGAAAAAATAAAATTCTTAAATATTTCATTTCCTCGAGTGGGAATCGAACCCACAACCTGTCGTGTTTACAGTCATACGCTTGTGCTTCTGCGCCACGACTGGCCACGTTAAGTAACCAAATACACAATAAAGCAATAGGGCCATCCTACAAGTCCTTATTGCAAAACTATTCTATTTATATCCTTTATTTTAAGTGACTAAAATCATACATTCATGTTTCTACATCAGAATAATTCTTTTTCGATGTAACCAGGTGTCAGCCATCTAATGAATAATGCACGTAGACCAGCCGCCGGTGGTTCGTACAACACAATTAATTACTATAGATATTAATTTTTATCGAATTTTAATTCTGTGTATTTTATTTTGTCGTTTGTGAGTTAACTTAGTTGATTCAGAAAAGATGGTTTGTATTTAGTTTTACATTTCTTTTATTTTACATTTTATTGGGATGGGTAAACATAAGTTAGAGATAGATCTCTCCATTTTTTCATTACCACGGGAATCGAACACACAGCAACCGTGTTAGTAACGAATCGTATTGAACATAAAATTTTACACGAATTAAAAAAATACAGGCTCGATGAAGTGCTGTAGAAATTATAATTTACTAGATTTCTCAATAAGCTGTTAAACATTAATGACTGATTTTTATTTATGTTTAATATTATCTAAAATTAAGATTTAAGTAATTTTCACTAACTTTCTAAAGCTTAGGTATAAAGTAATATACAATATATGAATGAGATAATTTGCTTACAATGTAAGTAAATTATGCTATTAATATTTATCTCTCGCCCAAGTAACCATAACAGGTATTATATATATTATATACAATTATAATATAAAAGTTTTTATTTTACAACCTGAATAAGTACCATAATGCATAAAAAAACCAGAACAATAATTTGCAAGGTCAAATTTCTTGGGAACTCCTTTAGCAATTTTTACTAAATATAGTGAAGGACCTTCTGAACAAAATATTCTTTAATTAATGAAAACTGCATTTTTCCGAAACGTACGTCATCGAGCTTTAATCCAACCGCGAGAGTAAATGATAAGGGTATTGTGATTTTTTTTAGCAGTATTTAGACTTGTGGGACTAATAATATTAAAGAAGCGTCCGTCACTGTCAAAGTGATATATTTATCTTGATGAATGGAATATCAATAGGGAACACCCTATAAGTTACATATAGTAAAGTGTGTATTTTTATAAATATTTAATTTAACTTTTAGTAAATTAAAAATATTATTAAGACTAATTTGATGTTCTTTATATAACTTTTAATTTTTTTTTTCATTTTTGACTAAGTTAAGTATTTTTCACTATGATAACAGTTTGCGTGGGTTCCAAATATTGTATTTATTTTATTTCATAGTGTTTCATCAATATATCAAGAGACCTTCTCTTTTCAATGGTACGATCAAAAGCCACCTCATTTGCCCCACTGTTCTGTTTTAAGTAAGTACATAGCTGATGCAATATTTCGTATTTTAAGCGAATATATAAATTTTTTTTTAAAATTATATCAAGTTGTTGTATCATAGAGATTACTACAGTAAATATTAAATTAAATTAAATAATTATTTATTTTAAAAATATAAAATTGAAAATAACTTACGTTTGAAAATATTATGAAGTTAAATAATAATTATGATCACTTTAAAATATTTCGCCATTTTAGTAGTAAAGGTTAAAAATTAGGTGGGTAATAAAAGTATGATTAAGTTTTATAAAATATTTATTCTAAACATGCTAAACAGCAAAAATTTGCAGGAGTATTCTAACAGTCTTATTATTTTACAAGAGTATAACATCCAAGGGAGAAATGCATCAGTTACAAAAATATATATATATAAATGCAGAAAAACAGTAATTCGCTACGATCAAGAACTAAAGCTGATCGGAGATAACATGAAATTACAACATTCAACTAAACTACTTATATTTAGTCAATAAATAATCACTTACATAAAGGTAACTTCAATAAATTAAAATGAATGCATCGTTAGTCTTGAGGCCAGACTTATAGATCAGACAGATCGCAATCTTTGGTTCCCTAAATAAATAATGAAAATTTCAATTAACGAGAAAATTGTTTGATAGTTTCCTTTTTTTTCTATTCGACGATACCTCATTTCTGCTCGCGGATATTAATTTGTGGCGACGATGCGTGCACTCCGGCATAATATAATACATTTGAAATACGAAAGTAGAGTTAACAGTGAAAACACATTTAAAAGGGAAACTTAACTGTGCTAATACACCTCAGTGGGATCTAAATAGATAGCCATGGTGAGAATTAAACTAAATATTAAATAATAGAAAAAAATGGAGATAGAATTAACCTAGTAAACATTAGTCGGGTCGAGGCCCATTTTTGAAAATATAAATCACTTATTAAAATGACGAGTCTTTTCTCAGTACACTCCCGTGGGATCTAGGACGAACATTTTGATATTTAACTATTATCACTTTGACACTTTTCTTTTTTCAGTAAACACCGGTCGGGTCGAGCACAAACATGATGATGGCTTTGAAATGCAGAATTTTCAATTTAAAACAAATGTAGAGTTCACAGCTTCTTTACTTTTCAGTAGACGCCGGTAGGGTCAAGGCTAAACATCTTGATTGCAATATCTTGATATGAATTTGTATCTTCAATAAACACCAGTTGGGTCCAAGCCGAGCATTTTGTTAAAATAATTTCAAAACAAAATCTGTCCCAAAAATATGCAATGCTTCAATAGATGCCAGTGGGATCCAAAACCTTGCCCATGTTAAAACGTTCCTTGAACTCAGATCGATCTTGTTTACGAGGAGCAAAGCGCACGATAACGACGTGCAAACGACTTAGTGTGTCACTTACGACTGGTGGCTGCGGACCACGTGCCTGCCGTTTTATACCTGATCTCGCGCGCAGTTGCGTATTTTTTTTGCGATTTGAATTTGGAAGCTTTCAGCCGAGTAGGCGTTGCGCCCCCGCCCTTATGTTTTTTAGGTATTTATTTTTTTATAATAAAAAAAAATACATGTCGGTAAGCAAGATATTAGGGATATGCTAATGTTGTACGTCGTATCGGCGAAACTAGGATAATAGGCGAATGACTCATAAATCGATATTATTCGAATCGATTGTAGGTATAGAGTATCTGAGTTTTACGTCACTAATACTAGTTAAACGGATTTTGCAGATATAGAGAATATTGGTGGCATACCTACTTGCGTATGTATAAATACTGATATGTTATCTATAAAATAAAATTATTTTTTTGGCGATATCAATATTTTCCATATAGAGCTACATTTACTTTAAAAATCACAATTTACAACCATTTAAAATTTATGTATATGTAATACAACATACATATATCATCAATATAAATGCATACGTTAATACAATTATATTATTATATTCAGTACGTGACAAATCTCGTCGTCGACATTTTAAGCTTATTAGGCAAATTACAATTCAGTAGATCATAGCACGTAATGCGATTTAATATCGATGTTTGTTTCTAATTTGTTGAGCTTGGATTATCTTTAGGTTATGATTATCTGTGATATTTGACACTATATTAAAAAGTATAGTGCGATATTATGTCTTAATTAACTATTTAATACAAAATATTAACTTCGAAAACGGTAGAGTTCATAACTTTTTATTGTTACATTTTTATTTTTTACAAAAATACTTTGGTACTTAAAAACTTTAAATATAAATATAAATGCCTTATAAAATTTCAGTATCTGTAGGTACCATCTATAAAGGTGAAAAGTGTATTTGCTTCAATGCGCTAAAAAATATAAAATATATCAGCGTCATGCTGTACCCGCACACAGCAGGGTAGGCATAGGGTTAAGACACTCCGTTCCCCACTTTCCGCCGATTATTGAAGGCATTGCGTGCCAACAGAGCGAAAATATGGCAATATAAACTTAAATTAATATTTCATTTCCACGAGTGGGAATCGAACCCATAGCCAGTCGCGTGTATAGTCACACTTTGTGCTCCTGCGCCAAGACTGGCCCCAACTACCACATAGTAATATGGTTGGAGTTATCTCAGACACGTTGAATATGTCATGTGACCACGAGGCCGAAGCCACAGGAAAAATCTAGTAGGTATAATATAAAAGTATCATGAGTTATACATCACATGTGTACATGTGATGTATAACTATGTGTTTTAAAAATGAAAACGAAATATTTGTAAAAAATACAAAAATAAGTGAAGACAGATGTCTTCACCGTGTGATTTTAAAAGTATCTATTGATATAGAAACACAAATCATTTACAATAATCCCCAGAAAGAAACCGCAGAGCTATTATGATTTTAAAACTTCCCGATCCCTTAACTTAGTTAGTAGTAATTTATTTATAAAAACAAAAGCATATTTAAAAGATTATATACCAAATTCTTTAAAGCAAGCCATTACCGCGTAAGACCCCCCCAACCACAAGTAGTCATAAACGTGCCATAATAAAATATCATCCCCTATAATCCCTTGTAATCTCTAGACAGGACACCGCTAAAGTGAAATTGGTTACAAGTTACAGCATACTTTTTACTAATATTACTACATACCCTTATTACAACTACGTTTATAATTATAATTATATTATTTGGTGCTGTAATTTTAACTGGTGCCTTCATAATATGTGACTAATTATGAAGTAAGTGGGTTAGATTCCCATTCAGGGGAATGATTTTAATCGTATATTGTGTGTTGTCCCGATTGACCTCTACAGCGTCACCTGGTTTCATTGGAGGACGATCTAGAAGACTTCTGACTTTGGCATGGTATAAATTAATTGTTATCGTAATATATCTGCGCTCGTACGATGAAGCGCGGCCTTGAATTCCGTAGGGCGGGAAGCGGAGAGTGAGAGTCTTAACTCTACTCTCATTGCTGTCTGCTGTCCAAATTTATAGAAAGAATTTATGAATATATGATGAAATAAGATAATTTTATGTGAATATTTTAATATAAAATACATGTGAGGATTTATACAGATTTCGCCATCAGTAATTCTATTTTTAATATTATAGAAATTGTGGACTAGTTGTGGCGCAAGGATACAATCGTGCGACTGTAAACGCGACAGTTAGAGAAAATAAAATATCTTTAATATTTTCATTTCCTCGGTTTGTTAATGAGGCAAATCGCGACGTTGGATTTCACCATTCAACACGCAATGCCTCCAAAAATTCTGCGAAAGTGAAGTACGAAAGTGTTTTAATGAGAGCGTTGTATCTTAACACTAGGTTCCCAGGTTCCCTCTGACTACCCTGCCACGTGACGGATAGACAACACAAATATATTTTTAAAAACATTCTTATTAACTTTTGCTTTAGGTTAAAATGAATGAGTCATAATCCGATTATTTTGGCATGTTGTATAACGCATCGTATTGCAATTATCAATAGATATTATAATAATCTCGATACGATAGTGTACGACGACAAGTGGCGAATTGCTTTATTGATAGTAATATACGTAGGTATTAGTATCTTGATTTTTTAATCTTCATAATAATAGTGAATGTAATATATATCATAAATATTATATTGTGTTGCTGCCCGTCGGTTTATAATAAAATGTTGCCTGTTGCTTGTAGCGTTGGAAGAGTATCGGTACTAAAGTAAATTTACATTTTTTTTATTGTCATGCTGTATCTCGCAGTCAGCAGAATAGATAGAGGGATCCTAGAGTTAAGGCACTCCGTTCCCTATTTTTCACCGAATTCTGGAGATATTGTTTCTTCGAGTGGTAATCGAACCCACAACCTGTCGCGATTACAGTCACACTTTGTAGCCTTGCGCCACGACTTGCAATTTAAGTAAATAATATAGTCATGTATGTTTTTAACTAGGTTTCCAACGATTATAGGAAAAAAAATTTTATGAACTGAGAATAATTCAAATCTTAGAATTATTCTCAGTTCATAAATTATGTATAATTCATATGTTAGATCTTACTTAGAGTATGCTTCGCCGGTCTGGAACCCACAGTATGAAAAATATATATTTGCAATTGAAAGCGTCCAAAATAAATTTATACGGCGATTACTTT
>DWAP01004690.1:0-10749 GCA_018230625.1 Heliconius eleuchia | reverse complement strand
TTCCCTCTGCCTACCCTGCTGTGTGCGGGATACAGCGTGAAGCTGATTTTATTATGTAGAAGATACTGTAAAACTTTTTTTTTGTACAAAGTTATAACGTTTTTCTTTTTTCGATGAAAACCTACACTTGCATCTTCATTCGTATTATTGCTTGTTGAGTGGTGGAACTTAAC
This sequence comes from Heliconius eleuchia, assembly GCA_018230625.1. Taxonomy (NCBI): domain Eukaryota; kingdom Metazoa; phylum Arthropoda; class Insecta; order Lepidoptera; family Nymphalidae; genus Heliconius; species Heliconius eleuchia. Next base: position 10,576 of record DWAP01004690.1, on the reverse strand, counting down.
GCCGATTTTTGCCTCACTATACATAAATTACTATATAGGTGATTCAACTGAGTATGGATAGGATCCACCAAACTACAATATCGTATTCGTATACGTGTTTTACAAGCAAGTAAAGTACTTGCAGGATTTGAATCCACGAAACTCAAGCTCAGTCAGGATCATCTCACTGTGCCATAGTGGTTTCTATATTATTATAAGCAAAGCAACAATAGGCACATATTTCGAGTATATTGAACAATATTTTAGCGTCAATCATGTGGAAAAATAAAATAACTGCTAGTACTAATGCTTCGTCACGTTTCATATAAAGAAAATTGTTGAAGCGTTACATGGATTTACAACATTTTTTCGGTATTTATGTGTTTTTTTTTCATATGTAATTTCAATAAAAGTAGAAAGGTCCTTTTTAAGGAATCTTTGTAGTATATGTTATCAAATGTATCTTATCTTTAACTTGTCCTTGTTTCCGTTTTTAGAAATTTCGAGAAATTCTCTCTTAGGCCTCTTCTACACTCCGGAACTGACCTACATGCCAAATTTCAACATTCCAGATCCAACTGTCCGTAATTCCGTCTGTGCATTGTTGATCAGTTAAAGTTAGATATATGTATATTATAGATAAAATATCTATATTAAAATCCACCATGAAAACCAGCTTAGATTTCAACCTAAAATCATTGCATTATATGCCAATAGTGCCACACAGTACTGTAAGGTAGACGTCGCTGTCATCATATTTGCTTGCCTGTTAACTGATCCACAAAAGATTTTTTAAATTGAGTGAACTATACTATACAATACAGTAGACGAAGCGTTCAAAATACAGCGAAGTAAATGCCACCAAATAGAAATGTCTTTCATAGAAATAATGAATATTTTCGAGCATGAATATACAGAATGAATGAAATGTTTTTGTTTCTGTTTTTATTTAACCTTGGGTTTTTTTTGTAAAATAAGAAAAATGGCTATTGAAAATGTGGTGTGGGTAAAAAGCAGATAGATAATTTTAGGTAATGGTTCTTATGTATTTATTTTTTGTATTCTCACAATAAGCCTCACTTTTATTTTATGCGGGTGGCAAGGACTAACCGTGAATAGTAGTGCGTCACTCTGCTTCCCACTCATTTTAAAAATCTACTAAGTAGATATATGTTTTTCTTCATACTTTTATTTCGTATTTATCAAGGTAAGCAAGTGGAGACGGACATGAGTGATAAAACTCTCCTCTCTTTGCCTTGCTACCAGAAATAAAGTAAAAATAATTTAATTTCTTGGAATCTAAATCGAACCCACAACCGCTGCGCTTACAGTCAGACACTGGACTGCGCCACAGCCTTTATATTTATATAATTTTAAAACATACTTTCTCATACAACCGGTGCCCCTCCAAATATATCATTATTTCCAAGAGCACCAATTAGCGGTGGAAGCCAGTGCCAGAGCTCACTCCACTCAACGCGTGGACTACACTTTTGAATACTTATACGCCCTTTTGATATATTCCGCTTTAAAAGCATTTTGCAAAAGTAAGAGGTGGATTTTGAAAGTTCAAACCGTAAAATAATTTCATGATTTCTGTTTAGTTTTATTATTTTTAATAATTTGTATATACTACTATAAAATCTGATGATGGGTTTTTAATATTATATATGAAACATTAATATATAAAGTCAGGTCGCAATGGTTATTTATAGTGCTTACATTTATTCGTATTAAAACAATTTGACATATTTGTATGTACTCGTATGTATGTATTTAACGTAATTTGCCGTCGTGGCTGGGTTCAATTTCCACTCGGAGGAATGTCTAGTCTATTTATAACCCTCGTTCTTGGTGAACAGTCAAGAACAGAATATATAAGATCTCTCTGCTATGCTATGCCATACTATGCGGAAGAAAACGTGAAGCTGCTTTTTAATATAACGAATCTATACTTATTGAAGTGGGAATCGAATCAATCTGTCATGTTGTATATATATATATAATTGTACATGTACGTGCATTGTACACACATCAAAGATAAACTATACTACGCTACTCAGAAGATGGGAATGGGATAGGAAAGATGGTGTTAATATTTAGATAGAAATTAGGGCCTAAATGTGTAGTGGTGTTGTGGTACAGTGGTTGTGACTTCAAATTTAATGTGGGTTACTTAATAATAAATAAATTGAATATAGTAAAATTTAAGGGTAGGTATGTGTATGCTAAAACATTTTGTTTTCTAATTTCCATCCGCATTGGCGGAGCTTAACGTTGCGCTTTGACTTCTTTCCTTAGCAACGAAATGGAAATAATACAATCCTAAATAGGATCGAACCCAAAATCGCCACTATGGCTTCTAAAATCGTTTCATCATCATATCGAAGAAGTGAAATATTAAATATTTTAATTTCCTCGCTCTAATAACGAGGCAAATTTTGTCATTGAGTTTCGTCACTCAGCACGTAGTGCCTGCAGTATTCGGCGGAAACGAACGGAAGAGTTTTAATGGGACCGGAGTGTCCACTGTAGCACTAGATTCCCAAGTTCCATCAACCCACTCTATAATGCGCAAGACACAGCGTGATGCTTAAAAAAACTTGTCAAAACATCGGTCCGTCCTTCATAAAATCAGTAAAGTAGCGCACGCCGTTTCATGGTTGACGTAATTGATGGCATTCGGGTGTGATGTGGGCGCACGGTTCACTGAATTAGTTCGCAATTATTGTTACAAATCCAACTTAAGTATATATACATCTGGAGATACTCAGTGTGTATTTGTTATACTATCTTATTTTATTTTATGAGGCCAGTTTCGCTCTGTCGTTGAGTGCCGCCACTCAACACGCAATGTCTCCAGAATTCGGCGGTAAGTGGGGAACAGAGAGCCTTAACTAGGTTCCCTCTGCCTACTCTACTGTGGGATACAGCGTGAAGCGGATTTTTTTTATTTTTACAGCAGAGAGAACTTGATGTTTCCCCACTTATTGACTATTTTTATAATTATTGCGTTTTTATTGGCAGAACTCAGCGCAGAGATTTGTGAATTCCCCGCATGGGAATCGTACCCGCAACCGTTTCGGGGCGTGTCTAGTTGCACGCTTTGCAAATAAAAATAAAAAAATTTCTGCTTTGCAATAAAAAAATAATTGATTTTTATTTATTTTTACCGCAAATACCGTATGTATTTAAAGTAAAAAAAAATAACTTCAATTTAAAGTTAAAAAAATAACAATGTTAAGTAAATTACGATTGGAATGTTGCCAATTGAAAACATTCTAACAGTACCGTATTGTTGTCCATCACACCCTTCGATCAACTATTCAATGTATAGTTGATCAAAGGTTGGGAAGACCACCATAAAAGAATCGAATCCATGACCATTCTGTTACATTTACACAACTGTACCAATAGGATGTATCTTTCTGAAATAAACATGTAATTTACGAAGAGGATACAATTCTGATTATCACATACGGTTCACGGCCCGAACAATCGAAGGCGTTTGTGATGTGGAAAAATTGGTGGGCGAGCTTGACTGAACGTGACATATTGATTATTACAGAACATCAATAGCTAATAAATTATTTGGCCTTTAGTAAAAAAAATCATCTTTCCGCTGTATCCCGTACACAGCAGGGTACGCAGAGGGAGTAGTGTTGAGACATTTCGTTCTCCATTTTTCCCTGAGTTCTACAGGCACGGTGTGTTCAGAGAAGGAACTCAACGCAGCTTTGCCACGGCACCAGAGTGAAGAAATGAAAATAGAAATAAATATTTCGTTTTCTCGAGTGGGGATTGAGCCTAAAACCAGCCGCGTTTACATTCACACACTTTTGCACCTGCGCCATGACTGGCCTTGACTGTGATAATTTTAATATAGAAAAGAGTAGGATGAGGGAGGGAGGCTAAAATATCTCATATTCAGTTTTTGGACGTTCAAAAACATTATGTATCGAATGGGGATACAGCCATTATAATTTTTTACCTTTTTGCTTTTAAATAGTAAATTTCATAGCGTCAAAGCGTGATTTAAATCAAATTCACGGAAAGAGTCAAAGGCGGTCGTGTGGGCGGCGAATGTTAATTAACGAAAGAAAATTAACTAACTGAAATTATTGTATGTTATATGTCATTTATTTGAGAATATGATAACAATATATACAGTTATTACATAAGAGAAATAAATTTTACAATTTTAAATATAAATTGTTATAAAAATACATTTAAAAATATTAAAAAACTTTTCCGAGGGTGGACCCGGTGTCCAAGCCATCAGTGGCTAGGCCTCAGCAAGAAGAACCTCTTAACCTATGGGTAAGAAACATCCAATTCCACATGACCATATTGAAGAGCAAGTTGCTGGTGTTTGATTCTTAATATGTCTCTGGTAGTTCCGTGTCTTGATAACTTTGTCTTCGTTTCCGTCCATAATTGCATTGACAAAACCTTGAGCTTCTTCGAAAATATCTCCAAACTGTAACCAAGATAAAGTGAAAACAGTATCCACATCCGGATCCACTAGGGCTCTATGGAATCTACTATGCAGCTCCTTGCTCTTCCACACAGCCATGCGATCAAAAGTAGTAAGCACTACAGACCTACGCCAGTTCTTTTTGCCCAAAGCAAAAGGAGGAAGGCTTTTGTCAATTGTTACCACATTTTTGTGAGGCCCAATGTCCCATACAAGCCTCTAGAAATTATCTCAATGTCATATCAATCTTATATAACTCCAAGACCTTTAAAAGCCAAGTATGTGGCACTGAATCGTATGTCTTCTTATAATCTATCCAAGCAGTAGTGAGATTTTTCCTGTTCCGTCTTACCTGTTGGACTATAGCTGTAGAAGAGAACTTCCTCTGTATGTCCAATTTTGGCAAAGACCTCCGAGTTTTTTCAATCTGTCTATCTATTATTTGGTTTTCTTAAATTCTTCTTCCAATCCGCTGTCTTCTTTACTTCATTTTCCAGATTATTAGCCTAGATTAGATAGATTAGCCTATATTGTCTTCTTCTTTTTCTCTTTTCGGTATCAAAATAAGATGTTTTTATTTCCAATTTTGGATTCCTATTATTATATGGCCAGTGTATTCGTTGACATTCTCAATGTTTTAATTATTAATACTAGTGGACTCCTTTGTGACGATAGTCATAGCCTCTATGTGCACCTCGCTCTATTTTTATGTTGTTTATGTTAAGGACAACAACAACACAAATAAAGTAATATTTATAATTATATATATACCAAAAAATATACAAATTTAATTGTAATATGAAATTCAAATGATTCCTTATATGTCCAGAACGTAAACAACATTATTGAAACAATATTTATTCTGCCTCAACACGTGTAAACAAACTCGTCCATTGCCTACTATAGTCCCACTCTCAATCCATTTGAGTTAATCTTATATGATTTTCAACCCACGGCAAATGCATTTTTTCACGTTCAATTTGTGTGTGTTAAAATATTTTTTTTAAATTTTTTAAAAAAAGGACCTTTATTTTTTCTACTGTAGGAAATAAAATAAGGGAGAAATATCAAATTAGCACAAAATAGCGTAATATAAAGATGTTTTTATTAAATTATTGTTAAATTGTATTACTGCATTTAATAACTAAACAACAGACACAGCTATATTTTATTTAATTAGTTACTTTCATTTATTTCCATTTATTGGAAAAAATATTATCAACGCAACGCGCCGTTGCGTATTGTACTAGATATAGCAAGTATCAGGAAAGGAATACGTTTTAAATATTTATATTGCCTCGAGTGAGAACCGACCCCATACATCATACTCATACGTACTCATATTCAGGGATGTTCTAATTTTTATGTTAATATGACATCAATAATATATATTTTTTTCCGCAACGTGATATGGGGACTGGAGTGTCTTAACACTCCTTTCCTTCGCCTACCCCGCTATGTTCGGGATACAGCGTGAAGGCCTCAATGTGGTTTTATTCCAAACTAGTAGCCCACTCCCATTATCCCCAGTGAAAATAGAGCCAACCTCCGATATAATCATCGCGCTTATGATCAGGTGCTGTTTTAATTTAAAATACTTATAGATTTTTTTATTGCTACCACGCTGGGATAACGCGTGAAGCTAGAATTGTATATAGCACGTATAAAATCTATAGTTAGTTAAATGTTATAGCTTATTTTTTAATCAGTATTTATTTATTTAGTAATATAGTTTTATGATTAAGTAGAAACACAGAAGTATAGCACGAATTGTAATATAAATTTATTTTATTTCAATGCTTAGATAAGTTTTAGAAAAATATATTGCATGTTATATATATTAACCGAACACAATCAAGAACAAGAAAACATGATTTTTCTAGTAAAATGATATATATATTTTCATATGTACCTACGTATTTCATTTCCTTCAATTTTAATATTTTATATTAATATTTTTTGTTTAACCACTTGTAATTTATTAATACCACAAAAAATACGTAAAACATATTAAAAATAAAATAAAATAAAATGGTATTTTAATACATAATTATATGGATAAATGAATAAATTTTGTTTTAGATGACGAGTTTGGTGAGAAATCGGTGTCGGTGCTGTTAGATGGTGAAGAATCGGAGCTTATATTCATTGATCATCCCAGCACAGAAATGTCGGTCAGTATTAAATATATATTTATTTATACAAATAAAATATAGAGATTCCTGAGAAAAATGTCTGACTATAAACACGATACTTGATGATTTGATTCCAAATCAAAGTTTATATTAAAACTGTGAAACTCAAGCCAAAACAATAATGTCACAAAAATATAAATTAAAATAACAGGTTTTTTGACAGTTATTTTCATATATCGTCGTGTCTGAAAATAAGCGTCAAAATAAACATAATTAAATGTGATTCCTACAGTATAGCTGGTATTATAGAAACTTATTGAAATATGCACACAAAGTTTCGGAGGTGTAGTGTAACAATCTGACGTATAGAGGAAAACAAAAATAGCTCAGATTTTATCGCGCATAAAGCAAGATAGACAGATAAAAGATAAAATACATTTTTTCTAGTTAAACTAACAATGTATGTCTAAATTGATTCCCTCCTTGAGATAATACGATAAACCTAAAACGATACAATATAGAGGCAGCCTTTTATCCCCAATCATAAATTATTTATCGTCGTCTAACAATCGTCTGGTCGGAGCCATTGAACGTCTAAAACAATACTGCTAACGCCTACTCCTATTCAATCGATTTATGATGGATGTTCTTTTTGGTTGCCTCTGTTTACTCATTGACAGATCTTTCCATGTTTGTTGTATATTATGAAAAATGGTATATATAAATTTTTCTTTTATATTTCATATATTCATTTCATTGCTCTATTAAAGAAGCAAAGTGCGGTGTTGACTTTCGCCACTCAAGAACAAATGCCTTAATAATTTGTGTGGAACGGAATTGTTTTTAGTTTCACACATATAATACACATGTTATGTGTGGGTGGCACACACACACACACACGACAAAAAAATCTATGAACACTAATTCCCTACTGCTCCACAACGGCCACAATTTTTTTTCATAGGTTGAAAACTGTATGTCAACATATGAGCCGCACGCCTGCGTCGTGGTCTACTCGGTGGTTGCCAAAAGTTCGTTTATAAGAGCTGGTGAGCTCCTCTCTTACTTGGCGAGGGAACAGTTCACGGTGGACAGGACCGTAGTGCTTGTTGGCAATAAGGCTGACTTAGCGAGGGCTAGGCAGGTTTCTACTAATGGTTAGTATTGGTGTTTTTTTGTAGTAAATTTATTATGTAAATTAGTTATATATTTTATTTATCTATTAATTTTAAATAGAGCTACTTACTGTAGGAGACAAAAGCGGCGTTGAGCTCCAAGACGGAATGGAAGTGTTTTAATAGTAATGGAGTGCGTTAATATTAAGTTCCCAGATTCCTTTGCCTACCCTGATATGCGCATCTCGTAATATCTTATGTAAAAAGATAGGCAAAGAGTTTTCCGTTTCCGTTGTTCTCTTTTTACCTGTGCATATGTTGTGAAGCGGAACTTACTATTAAATTTTGTATAAGCTATGTTGGGAGATGAAGGTAATTCATTGCCCTGACAGGGTATCAAACCAATATCCATTGCATTTGTAGCCAGATGCTGTTCTACTTCGCAGCGAAGGCCTCCAACACGGTCCTTTAATAAAAATTATTGGCATTTTAAGTGAGTTTTAAAATTCTTTGTCAGAAGCTCACTATTTAAAGAATCCGAAGAATCTTTCCGAGCATCTCGCAAAGAAATTTTTTAACGACTAGATTTATATAAGATTAAACTCAACGCTTAATTTTATTTCAATGGATCGGATTCGTGTCGCGTTCTCTTATAAAACTCTTCCGTTACAGAGTGACCGACTGCGAAATTTGGCCATATTGGTAAGAGTAAGGATATGGGAACGGTAGAAACGAAGTGATACGTTTTATATTTCACGCAAATGTATTTGCGTGCGACAATTAATTATTTTTTAAAAGACTTTAGTCGTATAAAATTATATTTTTAATCTGTTAATACTTGTGACTGAGGTGTCAGATATATACATCTAAAAGTGTCAGATATTATATAGTATATTATGTATGGAATGTTAACGTTAAAACATGTATGGAATTAATGTCTATTGAATGTAATACAGGATAGCTGCCAGATAATGTAATATAATAATACAATTGACTTGGAAAAGAGCAACTGTTGAGTTTCTTGCCGGCTCTCCTCAGCAGAACTGCCTTCCGAACCGGTGGTAGCTTTTTTTGTCTATTTTTTCATTTGACAAAAGTGCTTATAAAAGTTTATTTGAATAAAGAATATTTTGAATTTGAATTTGAATTATGTATCTGACACTTCGGTCTAGTGCATAATTTGATATATTTTAATAATTTATTTTAATACTTCACCATTTAAGATAAATTATAAAATAATTTACATCTAAAATTATTCCTCAAGAGATCGATCCAAGTGTTAAAAAAATAAATTAAGTCTAAGTTGTTTTCCTCTTACCATGTCCTATATAATTTTATATAGATATGGGTATATTTTTTTATACAGAGGGTAAGGCTCTTGCTACTTCAAGAGATAGCAAATTCATTGAAACTTCATCGGGCATCCAGCACAACGTGGACGAACTGCTGGTAGGGATTCTGAAACAAATAAGATTGAAGGAAAATCGTGATAAGAAGCAAGCGAGAAAAAGTGGAAAACAGGTGAGTTAAAATATTTTCATATAATAAAATTTTCAAGTCTATAATGGAGCTCTCCACTCGAGAGAATGAAATGAAATTCAGCTTCAGGGTAGGCAGAGGGTACCTATTGTTAAGACATTCCATTCCCCACTTTCTGTCTAATTTTTAGAGCGAAAAAATTTAAATATTTTGAAATAATTCCTTGAAATATGTGAGGAACGAAAGTATCTTAATGGGAACGAAGTGTTTTAAATATAGGTTCCCAGGTTCTATCTGTATAGTGAGTTATTTTGGTTTCATATTGTACCCTGCTATGTGCAATCTTTATACGCATTTAGCTTCATGTTGTATAACCTGAAGCTAAATGCCTTTAAAAATAAAATAGTTAAAAATCTTTTCAAATAAATAATTTCAGAGAACCAAAATAACTGTTCATTCTTTCGATTAATTAGATCTAACTCAAAACTTGATTAAAATTCACCAAAGAGATTGCGTCAAAAGCCCGAAACCTTGTTTAAATTCTATAAATTTGGAGGTTACTTTAGCTATTGAATTTGTATACCTTCTGATCTTCGAAAGGAAATAGAAAATTTAATGTCAACTTTTACTAAAATATTGTATTTTTTATTGTTATTATAAACATTGTATTTATTTGAACTGAATGGCAAAAAAGATTGTTTTTTCTCTGGACGAATTCGAGACATTTTGTTGTAAGTGTTAAGAAATCAAGTGTTAAGACACTTCTTTCCCCACGAACACCAAATTATCCAGACATTGCTTAACGCCGTACTTTTTCTTATGTCTAGAACAAGGAAATAAAAATAATTTATTACCCCGTGTAGGAATCGAGCCCACAACCATCAAAGGATAAACTATTTAACACGTATAACTTTGTTACATTATATTCAAACAGGACTCCAAGCCATCAAAGCTAGCGAGCTCCCGCACTCACATATCACTCAGCATCGCTCGTGAATTGCTCCAGAAGATCTGCATAAATGACATATCCAAGTCGAAATCTTGCGAAAATCTACACGTTTTGTAAACTTATGTATGTATGTATGCATCATGGTATCTACCATGGGAACTTGAATTGTATTTCATTATGTTTCTTATAAATTTAGCGTCATTTACTACAAAAAATTTTAAAAATCTAGTTATTTTTTTCATGTAACATATCAACCTTGACATTGCCAATTTACGTATACTTTTTATACATTTTCTTATTGGTATGAAACGATGTTTAAAGATTTTTATAATATCAAAAAGTTGTTACCACTACATTAGTTTGTTTAATGAACTGTTAGTTACACTATATGTAAGTCATCTATTATTATATATTTTTATAAATATATATATATATATATATA
>DWAP01004689.1:0-10749 GCA_018230625.1 Heliconius eleuchia | reverse complement strand
CAGGGTAGGCAGAGGGAACCTAGTGTTAAGACACTCCGTTCGCCACTTTCTGCCGGATTCTGGAGGCATTGCGTGTTGAGAGGTAGAACTCAACGTCGCGCTTTGCCTCAACATCAGAGCGAAAAAATGGATATATAAATTTGAGTAAATATTTCATTTCCTCGAATGGGAATCGAACCCACAACCAGTCACACTTTGTGCCACTGCGCCACGACGTATGATATAATAAAAATGATTTTGTATTACATTTCTCGTTTCAGGTGAAAGGTCTCGACGCTAACCGCTATGCCACAAAGAAAACCGTTGCTCAGGGAATGCTGGATATAGCTTTACTTACTTCTAATGCATCCCAATTAAAATATGTTCTTCAAGTTGGACCAAAACACGAGTTTTATATGTTACTTGTGGTACTCATATCAATCTCTATCGTATTACAGGTAATTATTATTTAGTAATGTTGAGCTTAGCCGTTAAAGAGTAATATAATTAACACATCATTTTAACAACAATTTCACAAAAAATATTGCGCTAATATTAATTTTAGATAATTATTGAGTGTACCTGGGCGAAGAAAATGAAAATGTTAAATATTCATTGCCTTGAATCTGAATCGAACCCACAACTTGCACACGACAGTTGCACGCTTGTGCTCCTGCGACACGATTGTCCTCAAATTAATTGATTGGTTTATAATAATAATATAACGAAAAATATAAAAAAAATATACTTTTTTAATCAAAAACATCTACTACAAAAAGTATTAAAGAATATATATATATAAAATTATATTCTATTCACGAGTATTGAGCAGATAACATAAAAACATTGTAGCGACATTTAAATTATAAATTAAATATTAAGACTAAGGAAATCTAGCTGTAATCTAACTTACTGATTATTTTTAATATAGATATTTAGATAAATATGTAATAATTTTCATAATATTATATAAAATAATAATAATAATAATTAAAATATATATACATAAAAAAATTTGATCGTCTTCGTTTCCATAAAAGGCATCATATACATCTAAACCAAAAGTATTTTAGGTGGCGATGGGATTCGTGCTACTATCATTAAATTTGCTACGCGACTGCCGTTTCCATGACCCACAACATCGGACGTCGGCTCTTAACATTAACTATTCCACTACAGCCGTAGCCTTTATTGTTACTGTATTAAACATACTTGTTTCTGCTTTCGATTCATCACTTGCAAGATATCTAGAACTTGATTACGATTGAATTTATTACAGTTATTTAGGTTATTCGTGTGTTATTTAGAAATTTAAATGTTTTTAATTATTAGAAATAGATAAAGTATCTAATAAACGCTATTTCAATATAAATAATATTGTTTTAGCTGCTAGTTGGACTATTGTTTGTGGTAATCGGAGGTTTGGACCTGAACGATGACAACGACCAGCCTTCGGCTCTTGTACTTAACGATATAATAGTTATATTTATATTCGTCATTTCTGTAATAAATATCGTTATATCCGCTTTTGGTATAGAGTATTCTAATAATCCATTAATACTTGATAGATTGAAATATATCAATAATGAATATTTAAGGAAACCCAATGTTACTTCAAATTAATATAATTAAATCAAAACAAATGAAGTTGAATTAGGTAAACCTATAATTAAAAATAGAAAATGATAATTCGTATTGAATGATGGAATATTTTATCAATTCAGGCAATTGCGGGTATTTTGGCCTTAGTGATATCAGCTTTGGACGGAGAAAATAGTAATAAGCAGAAGAGAATTGCAGATTGGTTGTATCATACTTCAGTGGGTATGATGACTTGTGTAGTGTTTTGTGACGTTATAAAAATGACATTTGGCTTTGATCCCGCATTGTCTCATCGAGATTTTTTCAGTAATACTACAATGTCTTTCTTAGATAGATGGAAAACTTAATCTGTTGTATTAATTTGTTTATTATAAGTGTGCATTTAATTATTTGTTAGTATTTTTCCTAATTTTAGATAAGAACACTGAATATTTAATTCGTAAAACCACGTTGTAGGTAATGTAATAATAGTAACTCAGCGTACGCAATTTTTCTTATATTTTATTTATTTGCTTTTTTTTGTTTTCACATTTTAGGTTCTTTCAGCGATTTCCTGCGCCATTCTTGGTTTCATTTTTAATATTAATCACCAACCGCATCAACATACTGCAGAAATATTAAATAATATTTCTTTATTGTTCAAATTTATAGCCACAACGCTAAATGTTGTTATATCCATTTTTTATTCTATTTCATTTGATACTATGCTGTTATAATTTGAATTCATTTACTTTTATTATATAGTTTGCATGTTTTTTCGTTATTTTTTATTATTTTATATATCACCTTATGTAAGTAAATTTTGTATATACTTAAAATATGTTAAAAAATATACCTGTTACTTTGTAAAAAATACTCAATAAAATAATTTGCTTTACCTAGTGCTATTTTTATAATAAAAGGTTTGGTCCCAATTTTCACTACAGATTGCTATAAAAAACATACATTTATACTTGAATTAATGATATAATAGCTATTTTGAAATATATTAATAAAAATGGTTGCTAAGTTAATAAGTATAATAAGCACATAGTACTCAACTCGTGCATCTAAATCAATCAGCCTCACGCTGTAACCCGCACATAGCTGAGCAGGCAGACAGAACCTAGTGTTAAAAAATTCCTTTGCCCATTTATTTTCTGCCAAAATTTTTTAAAGCATTGCTTGTTGAGTGGCAAAGCTTACTTATATTATTTGAAATTCTAAACAAAAAAAAAATCAACTGAATTATTTATTTTGTTTTAGAATTTATTAATTTATATCTATTTTTAGAATTAATCTAATACAATTTGTTGCATTAAATTATCTATTTCAATTGTAAAACTACAAATAAACTGTGAATGGGAACTGAATGAAGCTCTCATCTGTGAAGCTCATACGACGTGCATACGTCAATGTCACTGTCATAACTTAAATAAGTACTTCAATTTCAACATTTAAAACTGTGCTTAAAATACGTTTATATTTCATAGACGGATGAGCATAAATGTTAATAGGATAAGAGAGCTTATAAAGTAAACTTTAACAACAGTTTGAAAGAAGTATATTCCCACGTTCATATATAATTACATCGCGGTTTTGTTGTCATCTGTGCCACAATACGATAAAAAGTGAGTGTCGAGGTTACTTTGGTTACACTCGAACGATATCGCCTTCCCCTTATCTTGCGCAGACAGATATTACTTTGTTAGTTGCTTGCGTTACGCGGATCGACTAAGACGTGAAAATGGCTAGCGGACGAATTGTCGTATATGGTGGCCGCGGAGCTTTGGGTGCGGCCTGCGTAAATCACTTTAAGAAGGCAAATTACTGGGTTGCGAGCGTGGATCTGAATCCTAATGAGAGCGCAGATGTAAACATTACAGTCCCCAAGGATGCTTCCTGGGTTCAACAAGAAGAACATGTTGTTAATGAACTAGGTGTAGCTTTGCAAGGTCAAAAAGTGAATGCAGTAATTTGTGTGGCCGGTGGTTGGGCCGGTGGTAACGCGGCCAAGGATTTGAGCAAGCAAACTGATCTTATGTGGAGGCAGTCAGTGTGGAGTTCAACAATTGCTGCAACTTTGGCATCTAAATATTTAAGTCCTGGAGGATTAGTCGCTTTGACAGGTGCTAAAGCTGCATTGGAAGGGACCCCGGGAATGATTGGTTACGGTTTAGCGAAGGCTGCAGTACACCAGCTTACCAAATCTCTTGGTGCTAAAGATTCAGGTCTACCAGAAAACTCTCTTGCCGTTGCTATACTTCCAGTGACACTAGACACTGAAATGAATAGAAAATGGATGCCTAAAGCAGACTTTGGATCTTGGACACCCCTGTCATTTGTTGCTCAGTTATTTGATAAATGGTTAAAGGGAGATGAAAGACCTGCAAGTGGAAGCTTAGTTGCACTTGTGACTAAAGACAATGTAACAGATCTGATTGTCCAGTAAATCTTGCCAAAATCTTTTACCACTACTAACTTATGTATGATCTGAGTATTCTTCAATAAAATATGATGATGCAACTATATGTTGGCATTTATAATGAACTTAGTTCATTAGTCAAATTGCTTTTGATGTCTTTACATAATCATTGTAAGTTATTGTTTATAAGGGAACAAATAAAAAGTATACATGTTATAAAATAGACATTATTTATAAGTGTTTAATGTGATGTGTTAGAACAATAAATGATATAAGCACTTTTGTGTTTTATTATAAAATAAATATCTTCATATATTATTACCTAAAATGTAATTAGATATGTTTGAAAAAAAAAACAAAGTTAAAATCGGCACATAATATGCTAAACGAGTATTCAAAGTTCTTAATTATTATAAAATTTACTATTTCAAGAAAAACATTGTATAGAGACTACATCATGAATTATTAATTTGTGTAATGAGTATTTTTTTTATATATTTCTAGTCATTTATTATGAAGATATATCCAAATGAATAAACTTTAAAAATTTTAATAAGTTTTACTCAGTCATATAAATTCATTGAAGTATATAATTTTATATACAAAAATATTTCAAAGAATAATTAGTTTAAGTAATATTATTTCAGTTTCACTGGTATTTTCATAGATAGCAGGGTAGGCAGAGGGAAACTGGCAACCTAGTGCTAAGAAACTCGTTCCGTTCCCACTTCTCATTGAGACAGTTTGCTTCCCCTTTACTAATTCCTGGAGGTACTTCGTGTTTTGTGGCGGAACTCAACAGCGCTGCAACACCACTGTGTCACACCTCGTTATCAGAGCGAGAAATTGAAAATATTAATTATTTCATTTCTAAGAGTGGGCATCGAACCTACAACCATCGTGCTTAAAGTCGTCGCTTGTGCTCCTGTGGCACGATGACCTAAATAGATTTTCTAAGTAAAAAATAATGTTACAACTACACAAATATTTCGTTGTTACATGTTATCGTACGTGATCATAATTACAGTTTACACAGTTAATTAAGGTGCTTAATTTTATTGATATCCAAAGATTTCAAAGATCCAGAATTAGTATCCATATATTCAAATCCGGTTTCATTTGGTATTTTTATACGGAAATTTGTTATTTTGAGACGATATTCAAAGACACTCCGGTTATCCTTCCTTATCAAAACCATAGTTTTTTTTGTTGTTCGAAATTACGAGGAAAAATGTTAATATGGGAAATCCAAACATGAGCAATTAATACATACTTATACAACACATTATCTGCTCATATTTTTCTTGGAACAGGCTTTCAATCGCCGGTGGTTATGCACTTAAATAACTAACGCTTTATATAGAAGTTACGTATTCAAATCCTTTAAGATAAAATATTTACAATGATCGTACAGTACAGATCGTATGGTCGCCCTGAAGTTAGGGTTTCGGAACTTTTGCGCATTGTACCCTTGGGAAGAAAATAAAAATAATCAAAGTAAGAAAATCCTAAAAACAAATTTGACTGAGAGTCGTCGACCGTATTATATTTACTTATTTCGACGTATTGATTAAGCAAAATATGATTTATCGAAATGCCTGCGTGGCCTGACTAATCAAAATACGAATGATAATTTCTATAACTATAATTGTATTTTTTAAAATCTATAGTCAGCATATTCCCACATAGTTAATAATATTTCTTGAATCCTAAATAGATTTATGAAAGAATTGGTTTAATAACCTACCTACTTAAGATAATATTATACTAGCGGCCCACTCGCGGCTTCGCCCGCATGACATCTATAACAGATTGATACATTCAATTATGAACAACTTGTTTGTCGTCGGCGACAAGGGCGCCCCCGCGCGAGTTCATTATTATTGTTATTTCGTTATTCAGAGCTAATTAAGACTTACTAAACGTATCTAATATTGTATAGCCTACAGCGTTCCTGAGAACTATAGCTTTCATACTAAACAAAATAAACATGGAAATCGGACCAGTACGTCCAGAGATCTTAGCGTTTAAGCAAACAAACAAACTTTTTCGCTTTATTATATTAGTATATATAGATTTTGCATAACCATTACTTATTTTATAACTTGGATAAACAATATGAAAGTGAAATAACTGGATCGAAATTTGACATTCTTCACTTGCTTTCACTTTCTAGAAAGTACTTATTCTATCTTATACCTACTTAGTTCTTTGTATATTTTTAACTATTAAATATATTTTTTATTTTTGTTCTGAGAAGATATCATACAACTTAAACTATTTGATAACCTTTAATGATATGAAAAGTTTGTACAATGATGATACATCGCTTTAGCGTTTCGAGCTAACATAAAACAACATTAAAATGGAATTATTTAAAATAAATCGTAATCTTAATACCAAAATTAATTATGGCCTTAAATATATTATTTAATAAATTTATATTTTTAGTTCTTTTTTCTTGAAATAAATTATGTTAAAAGACAAATTCAACATGCAGATTTTAGCCAGAACATACCTAGTAACAGGGCATTTTATTCCCCGTTTTTAATCCGGATATGAGTCATTACATTGAGAGACGGAAACTTAAGAAACATTATATATTTATAGAAATAAGTAACAATATGAAAAAATATAGGACCCGCTATATATGTAAGACGCGCCGGGCCTTTAAGCACATTTAAATTTAACACCTAGTAGTAAAATTATGAGCATAAATATAATAAAAAATATAATAAAAAAACCAAATTATTTGCCGGCTCCCAGTAAAGTATAGTAAAGAAGAAACAGTACTAGTCTTCACATTTTCTTTATTTTCGTTTGTAGTTTAGAAAATGTGCTCGGTAAAAACATTCAGGCGCTTTAAAAATTTATATATACACTTTTAACTAAAAAACCATTGAAATGCTTATAAGCAAGTTTGTGTTTTTTAATTAAGCTGATCAGATGTTGATTGAGTTGAAACTTGAAACTAAACAAACATAACTTCAAATTTAAATCAGTATTCGGGACTATCCCGCAAAATAAAGCACAGGGTGCCAGCTCTGGTTTCACAATGTCTTATTTAAAATATCTATATTACGTTATAAGTACCATAACATAGTGTAAACAGACTCTGTTCCCCACTTTCCGTCGCATTCTGGAAGCATTACTTGTTGAGAGGCGGAACTCAACGCCGCACTTTGCCTCGAAACTAGAGCGAAGAATGTAATTTGTGTAAGTGTAATTTTAATTAATATTTCATTTACTCGAGTGGGGATCGAACTTACAACCAGTCTTGTTTACAGCCAAACTTTGTGTCCCTGTGCCACGTCTGGCCTCAAAGGATTTTCGATTTATTATATTTATAGAACGTGTAGATAAGCAATTTCGTTACAGATCCTACTGTATATTTTTATACTATAAAAGTTATATTGTAGTATATTTTTTATACTATAAAAGTTCTACTATAATATACTATAAGTACCCTTTACTTATATACAAATTACAAAAAGGAAGACACCTAATTTATGCCGTCTGATAGCAATCTTCTGTCTAAATAGTAAAATTTATGTTTTAAAGGTTCTTACGAAGGTATCCTTAAAGGTAAATGTGCTTAATATTTTAGTTGAAAAAATAAAAGTAATAATGTATTGATTGAAAACAAAAATGTATTGAGTCACTGCTTTTTTCAATTTTATCAATTTATATTTTTATTATAATAATTTCACATTTTTTTATTATGCTATATTATAATTTATACATATTTATACATACATATTTCATAATACTTATATTTAAAATAATAATTTAAACCTTACAACTATCGAGAATTCATAACTACCTACTTAATTTATTTAAGAACTGTAATTCTTGAAATATTAAAAGATTTATTATTAACTTCTCTGGAAATTCATATTAATATTATGAACATTACTTTATATTCATTTACCATTTAACATTTATTCTCATAAATTAATTAAACTTGACATATCGACGATCACATATCATACAATGTGTTTATTATACTTTTGTTCTATGTTTTTTGTGGTATATATGTACATTTAAATTACAATTTAATTGTAATTCGATTTAGTAATATTTCTAAGAATCACAGACTCTTCGGTCCAGATACTTAAAGTAGGCAAAATCTTATGCTAATTAATAATAATCTCTTTCGTATCAAGTACACCTAATTTAACTTGTCTTAAAAATCTAAACATTAAAAATATATTAAAATTTTTAACAATTTCGAATTTTTAACATAATAATATTTTATCAAAAACGTGCAAATACACTTTTATAGGCAGAATGACTACATTCAAAAGACAAAATGCTTCAATACCAACAAATAAAAATTAAATGTCAATTTTTGGCGCCATTTATCGCCCTATTACAGCTCGTACCGTGTTCCTTAATATGTCAGTTACAAGTTCAGTTGTCCGTATAATTTTAATGCCTATTTGGTCTATAAATGTAATGGCTGTGGAATAAGGAAGCGGTAGTTCGTTTGTGGGCCGCAACGTGAATCTTGTTGGTATTGTATCTGGTCCTACACTGCCCCACGGTATTGCTGTCGGTCTGAAAAATTAAAATAATTTCTTATGATTTATGAATACAAAAAAAACCAGTTCGACTCTTACACGAGCGATATTTATTTATATATTTTATGGAATACTAGGGGTAAGCCCAGGATAGATGTTCCAGCTTTTGAAAAAGCCTCCTTGTTAAAAATGTACATTTTAGAAGAATATATATTTTTGAGGCCAGTCGTGGCGCAGAGGCAAGAAGTGTGACTATAAAACCGACTGATTGTGGATTCGAACCCCACTCGACGAGATTAAATATTTACTTAAATATATATTTCCATTTCTTCGCTCCGTTGTTGAGGCAAAGCGCGGCGTTTAATTCTGTCACTTAACACGCAATGATTCCGGATTCCGGCAGAAAGTGGGGAACGGAGGGTCTAATCTCTAGGTTCCTTCTGCCTATCCTGCTCATATTTATATATTTTTCAATTCAGCTAATTCTATTGACTTAACAATTACAGATTTTACACAATTTAGCTTTTCGTAGAACCATTTTTTGGAAATAGATGCTTTTCTATATGGATAGTTGCCCCACTGTAAAAATATTAAGAAAGATGAAAT
This sequence comes from Heliconius eleuchia, assembly GCA_018230625.1. Taxonomy (NCBI): domain Eukaryota; kingdom Metazoa; phylum Arthropoda; class Insecta; order Lepidoptera; family Nymphalidae; genus Heliconius; species Heliconius eleuchia. Next base: position 1,635 of record DWAP01004689.1, on the reverse strand, counting down.
GAGGGAAGGAGTGTGGGATATTATTATAAAAACAATTTTAAATTTTTTAAAATCTTTGGTTGAAAAATAAATTAAAAAAAAAGAAATTAAAAATTACGTTAGAATTTTTAATTTCTTTTTTTTCTTCTATTAGTCTTTTTTTGATGTTTCTCTTTTTTGATTTGTTGCCTTTTACTAACATAATTATTAATTCCATTAATTATGTTGTGTTGTTTTTCCTTTTGTAGTTCTTTTGTAGTTTTCTGATCAGAATCAGACTGATCGGATAATTAGTTTTAATTTAATTAGAGTATGCAGATTTTTTGTCAGTGTAAATTAATGACTCCAGTGGTGTTATTCACATCTTTTGTTGCTATTTGTATCTTACTTATTTTTCTCTTGTCATATGGCTTTTATACTATTGTGTCAGCATATTCTTCATCAATCAATTTCATCAGCTTACCTAGCTATGGCTTAAAGAATTAAATACATATTTTACAATATCTAATAGAAAAAAATATATATAGTTACGACATAAATTTGAAACACTTTGACGAGGCTTCTTTGAAAGTTCAAAGCGATAATCCTTTGAGATTGGGACAGGTGCCTATTCAAATATTAAGAAAAATAAATACAAAAAATATCTATGATTTTCTCCTAAATGTGTTCTTATTGCTCCAATCTATCAACATGATAAAAATGTTAGCCATTCTTATAAAGAGTTATAAAGCAATAAATATTTACATTTTAAATTTTCAAGCATTTTTATAGCATCTGCTGCAAACATATTCGCTCAAAAATGAGATAAATGATATTTCAAAAGAATAGCAGGCGTATATAGAACGTTTAAAAATCATTTTCAATTTTTGTTTTTGTAAATAGGATTTTTAGAAAGTGGGACATCTATCCTAGTTTCACCCTACTGTACTAGATACGGGTAAACAAAATGCAACGTAGGAAACTAAACTATAGTTGGGAATTTTTGATTTCTTTTAATTGGAATGTAACGTTGTTTAAGCGAGAAATTCGTAATTATCAATATTTAATGTTGTCCCTGATTGTCACGCAAAATAAATACAGTAAGTGCAAAAGTAAAATCTGAATTATACACTAATATGCTTTAGGTATAAAAATAAATGAACGATGACAACAGATCCTTAAGAAAACGTAACCGAGTAAGTAGAAAACCGTGTATTTATCCATGAGAACCATTAAGAGTGCTTCTATAAGAGAGGAATCTGAAACTTCTTACAAACGTAAATAATTTATTTCTCTCTTTTTCAACTTCACATTGTATCCCGCATATAGCAGGGTAGGGCAGAGGGAACCTAGTGTTAAGACACTCCATTCCTCATTTTTCGCTGAATTTTCGACTTATTGTGTGTTGAGTGGCGAAACTCAACGCCGCGCTCTAACTGGTTAAAAGAGATAAGAAATGAAAACATTAATAAATAATAATTAATTTCCCCGAGTGGGCATGAAACCCATAACCGTCATAGTGCCACTGCGCCACGACGGGTTCCCTTATTAAAATAAATATAAATACTTAATTGCTCATATAAACAGTCGATTTAATATTAAATTGAATCTACGCATAAGCATGTTTTGTGCCGTGTGATCCCGGCCTAGAATAGGATCATCCTGGTACTGGTGGTG
>DWAP01004688.1:0-10754 GCA_018230625.1 Heliconius eleuchia | reverse complement strand
CTCTCTGACTACCCCGCTAGGGATAAAGCGTGAAGTTAAGTTAAGTTAAGTTAAGATTAATTTAAAGGAAATTGCTTCTGAAATAACCCAACGTTTTTATCTTTTGACGAATAACACTTTTTTAACATCGTAAATGATTTTCAAATCGCTTAAGGCCTTTAGTATACAAAAACTTGATTAGAATGCATTGTACACATAAACTTTCCGTAAAAAGCCTTTAAATAACAGTGAAAACTGTATCGAATTCCATTGCGTGGTTTAGTTGAAGAAGTAAGCGAACTGAAACGGGGACAGACGTGGCGACATTTATACTTTAATATATATTATACTGTTTAGTAACATCTGTATCTGTATCTGTATCACTATAAAATTGGTAAATATGTAACAATCGCCTAGTAATCGAGGTGTCGTCAAATGATTTATCCCATATGTAGTAGGGTTTTGCGTGCTGTGTAGCGTAACTTAACGCTTTGTGTTGCCTCGACACCTGAGTGAAGAAATGAGGATATTAAATATTTGATTTTCTACAGTCGAAATCAAACCCATAACCTGGATTGCTTACACGTTTGTGCTCTACGATTGCACTCAAAAGAAGAGTAATTAGACGCCATTAACAATTAGGACCATACAGCACAGGCAACTGATTCTTTCTTATGGAAATAAATTAAAAAAAAGTTAAAATTGGTAATTATTGATTTGAACTGGTGGTCGATAAAAATATATTATCTTTGGCCAGACAACAAATATGATATTTTTAAGAATATAATATATTTTTAGGGTTGAGAACAGTTCAACAGTAAAACTCAACGATCTTTTATCTTGGGACCGCGTGGAAGTATTATGCTGAAAATACTATAAAATATTCAGGGCTACAGTCCTTTGGAACGGAGAGAAATTCAAACTTTTAAGGCGACGCAATCAAAAAATATTTGCGCATCGTTTTTGCAGCATTTTGTATAAAATTAGTCTGGTAAGGAAATCAAATAAAGCAAGTAATCCGAAAAATATATATATTTTTAAGATATTTCAGAATAAAATTAATTGGATGAGATTCTGATCTGATTCTGATGGGATGAGATTCACTCAATTTGGATGGGATAAACTATAAATACAAACTTATATTTGTAGTTTATCTCATCCAAATTGAGTACATACGCCCGCAAATTTAAGTTTACAACCATGAAAATTGGTAAAGAACCCTCGATGGACTAGTCTGTCTCGCATTTGACCAGTTTATATATAATGAATTAATTTTAATTTTGTATTTATTTAAATTTATATTTCCATTTCTTCGCTCTAGTGTCGAGGCGAAGCGCAGCGTTAAGTTCTGCCACTCAGAGTGTCTTAACACTAGGTTCCCTCTGCCTATCCTGCTGTGTGCGGGATACAGCGTGAAGCTGATTTTAATTTTAATTTTGCGTTAAGTACAACAAAATATATATTTTTAATAATATCAGCATATCAACGGAGCAACAACGGAGTCAGTAATGTAGGACATGTCAGTTAAACGCCTGGATGGTCAAATGGCTCAAATACTCAATTAAGAGCGAAAGGTTAGCCATGTCTGATATTGATGAAATGAAGCGTATACTTGCATTACGAGTGTCGTGAGAACGATGATGCAAGCTGTATCGATGATTGCCTTCTATTTTAAAAGTTAAATATATATATATTTTTTTCTAATTAAATTTTTGGCAATGGGTTTGTGTTGCGTACAGCCTACTGTGGAATGGCTACACTTTAATTTTTATTTTGTTTTAAACACAATACCGATATGATTATTTTTTTCCTGTTTATTATATTTATTTATTTATTATCTATTTTTATGTACGGCATAATGCTACTAATATTATAAATGCGATAGTTTGTGAGGACGAATGTATGTGTGGTTGTTTTCACGAAAAAAGTACTGGATGGATTTGGACGAAACTTTACAGTAATATATATTATACATCAGAACATTAAGCCTACAATTTGATTTTGATTTTATAAAATTTTGTGTCGTAATGAAATGATACATGTCAATTAAATCGGAAAAAAATCTGCTTGAAAGCATTGTAGTTACAAAAAGAATTGATGAACGGTAGGTGTTTGTCTTGTATAGTTCTAAATATTTACAGCATATTTTGAATTAATTTCTATTAAATGTGATGCAATAGCTGCCAGTTTATGTGATAATTAAATTATATCATTGACATTGCAAGGAGCAACTGTTGAATTTCTTGTCGGCTCTTCTCAGCAGAACTACCTTCCGAACCGGTGGTATCTTTTCTTATATGTTCAGTCGACGATTCAGAAGTGCTTATAATGGTCTATGTGAATAAAGAATAATCTAATAGAATTTGAATTTCAATAAAAATTCGCGACAGCAAATATCTACCCTTTATGTGGAAGCCACTGTGGCCAGCCATAATTATGAACCATCTTAATTAAATTGGATAATATTTTAGTATTTTTATCAAATTCTTATCAAAATCAATACATTTGTCGCTTTTAGTATTTAATGTAGATAATCTTTCTTTTACATTTATAAATGTGTCTGAGCGTTTGTTCACGCTTATCTCAGAAACGGCTCATCCGAATTCATAGGCTTCCCTTAACATTAAGTCTTAGTTTTGCTTAAAAATAATCTTAATGAACAGCAAATATTTTTTTCATATACAATTGTATACACAAAACCGGACAAGCGCGAGTCGGGCTCGTTCATCAAGAGTTCCGTACAAAAATTGGAAAGTGGGGGAAAAATTTCAACTTTTGTACGGAACCCTCGAGTTAAGTTGCAAGTTGTTTTGTAAAATATAATCTTAGCAGAAATAAAAATGCATTAAAAATTGAGAAATAAGTAAACCATAATATAAAGATAAAACAATATTCACGACCCAGGATTAGGTACGTTTAATGATAATTTAATGTACTGTTAAATTATTGACTAAAAATAGTAGGTGCTTACGGTTCTATTTTCTATCTTGATTGAATTGAATATATAGTTCTATCTAGATTGTTTTACAAGAAAATTGCATTGCATTGCAATTAATATTGCGATGTAAGAGTGCAATCGTGGAGAGGCACAAGCGTGCGACTGTAAGCGCTACAGATAGTGGGTTCGATTCGCACTCGTGGAAATGGAAATGAAATATTTAATATCTTTATTTCCTCGCAGGCAAAACGCGGCGTTGAGCTCCGCCAATAAACACGCCATGCCTCCAGATATTGGCGGAAAGTGGGAAATAGTAGTGTTTTAATGGGAACGGAGTGTCTTAACAATAGGTTACCGGCTTCATTCTGCCTACCATGCTATGTGCGGGACTCAGCGTCAAGCTTAAAAAAACCAAACAACGCAGCGGTTTTAAAATTATTTTTTTTTTTTCGGAAAATAGCAAAAGTAAACTAACATTTCAATGTTTCCTAATGTAATAGCGTTCCGAGGTTGTGTTTTAATTTATTTAATTTTAAATTGGAAATCAATTGTATCTTGTTATTCAGAGACGAAAATTACTTATGGTTCGAATAAACTACGACTGATATTCAGACATAAATGTCAGACATTAATGTATATACGGTTTACACTCGTAAGGATTATTTTTGTAACTGATTGGTGTTTATTTGTGAGTGTACGAAAATTGTGTCCAAGCTGTTGACACACAAGCCATTTCAATCTACTCACAATCTTTTCAAAACTTGGACATTATGTATTCACACAGCTGCTCTATCATATAGATTTTGCCAATAGAGACACTAGTTTTCTTATAGAGACACTCGATGTATATATTGAGTGTATAGTGTACCTATAGTGACGTAGTCTATTCGTATTATATTTAAACATCAGGAGACGTTAGTTTGACGTAGCTGAGTAAGCAGAGAACCTTGTGTTGATGCACTCTGTTCTCCACGCTTCGCCTGAATTCGAGACATATTTTTATTTATTTTGGACACACAATAGTTGTTGATTTTATTCATGCGCGTGCGAATATAAACACGACGGTTGTGGGTTCCTTTGAGTCGTTGGGCGGCGTTGAGTTCCGCCATTCAATACGCTAAGCCTCCAGAATTCGGCGGAATTGGTGAACGTAAGTGTCCAAATGAGACGGTGTCTTAACACTGCGTTCCCAGGTTGCCTCTGCAATGTGCTGACGAGATGTGCTTACTGTGCTATGTGCGGGATACAGTGTCAAGATAATATACTTAGATATTTTATATAAAAATGTAGAGAGTAAATGAGAAAACAAGTATCTACTATATACTAAAAATAAATGTAATACATTAAAAAAAGTCTGCTTGGATACTTGTGACTCCCACATCAGTATTGCTTATTGATTTTAATGTGGAATACGTATTTATGTAGAATAAGTAAGGCGTCAAAGGGGAACGCGGCATGACGACCGGCAGATTTTGATGTCTCCATCCTCATACCACTGTAGGGAGAAGGATAAATAGGGAGATGCGGCCCTGGTCAAATTACATCAATAAATACAGGTATTCGCGGACGTTCTCGCACGTTCTATGCATATGGCGTATAACTTTCTCTCTTTCTACTGCAAGTGGGGGATGCGCGTCAGGATACGCGCAGATTAAAATTAAATCAATCACCCTGTTTCCAAGGATCACTAGGGTGGCATCTAGGTAGGCTAGATATGGGGGAGGTGTATCGATTTGTCGGGAGTCTCGGTAATCTGCTATTTATAGAGTCCAGAGGGTTGGAGTTTTTAATACTTTAACAGATAATTTTCTTAATTATTGTATAATAACATTTTTTATCATCAGCTTCACGCATAGTGAAATAGCTACACTGCTGCAGGGAAACCTACTGTTAAGATACTCCACTCCATTTTTCGCCGAATTTTCGAGGCATTGAGTGCTGAGTGGCAGAGTGGGAATCGAACCCACAACGTTACCGTTTACAATCACACGCTTTTGCCAACGTGCCACTATGGCTCCCAGTCAATGTATGTATACACGTGATACAACGTACAACCGTGATACAACACTGATAATAGTATCTTATCTAGTCTTTACCTGTTTCCAGTAAATATACGAAATATCTATTTCACTAAAAAAATATAGCCTTATTGGCGCATAATATACATATTTATCTATAATAATCAAATTTAAGTCGTTTTATTTAAAAATGTGAAGTAGCATTTTTAAAATAAACAATAAATTTATATTTTTTTGGTAATTTTATTAAAAAAAATTAATTAAATAAATAAGACCAAAATAATTTCACGTGAGAATTCTTGCTAGCATTGTTTATTTTCTCAAATTGGCTCACTTAACACAGCAACAACGTGCTCAATTTTCGCTTACCTTTTACAGGGTGTAACTCGATCGACGGATCGACGGTGGTCTACGGGTAGGAGACCTCTGTACCTATACCTATACCTTTATTTAGATGTGTCACCAGATATTTTTGAATTGACGATCTTTTGGAAAACGATTATTGAAGGAATTTGTATACACGTGATACAACGTACAACCGTGATACAACACTGATAATAGTATCTTATCTAGTCTTTACCTGTTTCCAGTAAATATACGAAATATCTATTTCACTAAAAAAATATAGCCTTATTGGCGCATAATATACATATTTATCTATAATAATCAAATTTAAGTCGTTTTATTTAAAAATGTGAAGTAGCATTTTTAAAATAAACAATAAATTTATATTTTTTTGGTAATTTTATTAAAAAAAATTAATTAAATAAATAAGACCAAAATAATTTCACGTGAGAATTCTTGCTAGCATTGTTTATTTTCTCAAATTGGCTCACTTAACACAGCAACAACGTGCTCAATTTTCGCTTACCTTTTACAGGGTGTAACTCGATCGACGGATCGACGGTGGTCTACGGGTAGGAGACCTCTGTACCTATACCTATACCTTTATTTAGATGTGTCACCAGATATTTTTGAATTGACGATCTTTTGGAAAACGATTATTGAAGGAATTTGGCAAATACAGTCCGACTATCGGGTCTGCGCTCGTGATTTTTTTCCTCAATATAGCTCAATAAAAGGCCTTTCATATCATTTTTTTTTTGACAGTTTAAAACTAACGGTCTATAAATCAATCTAGGAAATAACATTGAAACAAATTGGTTTTTAATTATAATTATAAAAAGTTAAACTTCGACAAAGTCTTTCAGATGCGTTAGCCAAAAAAAAAATTGCCGATGATTTTTTCTGACACGTTATTTTAAAAACTACTGATATCTTTACGGAATAATTTCTAAAAGCTTCATAAGTCTAGCTTACGTACTATATGTAAAAAAAAATACTTAAATCACAAAACTCTGCTTATATTAAGAAAAATTTGGGATCGCTAAAATGTAACATAACGAAGATAATTTATATAAGCGATTTTTTTTACAATTGCAATTGTTTCACTTTTTTAATTATTGATTTTGAATTAATAAAAAGAAAACAAAAATCAAAGGAACACCAATTATGTTCATATATTAACAAACAATAAAAGCAGAATAAAATGTGAAAATATTGATTAATACTCTCTTATATCACTTGGGCCTTTTACATTTTCTTTTTTTGGGGTAGACTCCACGACAGGTTCGACAGGGCATGCAGCAGGGTAGCTCGTTTTCCTCACACTGGATCTGCTTGCAGGAGTGCATCGCCTGTTTCGGCTTAGCTGGTGCTCTGGGAGTGACCAGTTCCACCTGTAAAAATAATTTTATGTGTGTATTAGACTTCAGATATTAGTACCTATTATAAATTAATGTGTTTTTTAATTTTAATTGGCCATCGTGGCGCGATGGGACAGCCTAAAGTAAGTATGAATGTATTGGTTGTGGGTTCACTTCCAGATATTTTAAAATTAAATTCATTATTCTAAAGCGGAAAGTCTTGCATTCGGACAGTAATCGTTGTAATTATATTGCAGTCAACGTCTACCCCGCTATGCGTGCAAACGCGTGAAACTGATATCTCAATATATATAACCACCTCAATATTTCCAGTACGATTGGGTTCGTCCGTTTGTTTGCCAATCTTCAGAAGAAACACATCCTTGTCAGGATGGAGTACTTTTTGCGCCTGCACTCCTTTAGGCGCGTCGTACGGTGTCACGTTACACGTGTTGCAGAGAGTGTCGTGGGCCTCTTGCTTGCTGTAGATCAACTCTGAGTTCAGTTGAGTCCTATTAGTTAGGGCTTCGCATATGTCGTCGGGTATCTGAAATAAATTATTTTATTCTCAGATAATTATAATGAGGCCAGTCGTGGCGCTGAGGCACAAGTGTGTGACTGTAAATGTGCCTGGTTGTAGGTTCGATCCCCACTCGGGGAAAAGAAATATTTAAATTAATTTATACATTATTTATTTTTTTCACTCTGGTGTCAAGGCCGGGTGTCAAAGCACGGGGTTGGGTTCCGCCACTTTACTTTTTAAGAAACTCATTTAAGTAGACAATTTAAATAGCTTTTTCGCGTTAATTAATCATATCCGTGTGTATTATTATAGTTCTACTATACAGTTTTAACTACTATTAATAGTAAAAGTAAAAGTACAACATAGACAAAAATATTTCGACGCAGCAATATTTGAACCCGCTTTTGAAATAGAATTTGTGAAAAGCCTTTGCTAAACGCTCAACATTTTTATTGAGCTGCATCAAAATTAGAAGTTATATATGCTAAACATTACTTTTAATTTTTAAGTTTCGTACTATTTTCGTTTCGTATATTTCGTAATAGTTGCTAGTTATATAATATTTAAATTTTTATTATAAAAAAAAACTTATGCGCTTTATTAATAAAACAAAAATATTATGTTTCATTTCAACCTGAAAATTCAATCTGTTGGCTGGTCCACCACCATCACCGCCAAGTCCACACGTTTCGGAGCATACGGAGTCTGCGTCGTCGCATGTACATTGATTTTGCAGCTTCAACTGTGAAGGCGTCAGCTTGGGCGGTTTCGATGTGCTTTTTGGAATTCTTATTTTTACCTATATAATTATTTAATAATAAATTAAATAAAAAAAAACAATTAAATCAGCTTCACGCTATATCCCGCAAACAGCAGGGTAGGCAGAGGGAACCTAGTGTTAAGACACTCCATTCCTCACGAATCGAACCCACATCCAATCGATTTTACAGTCACACTGTGCCTCTGCGCCACGACTAGTCACGAATAATAATAATAAAGCTTATATAAAATTGGGTTGTTCTATTTTTTCGTATGATATATTATAAATAAGTATATGTATGTTATAAGTACGTGATCTTAGTTAATATATTCTATTTTCATGTGGTAGATATTGCTAGCTAAATAATTGCAATCTTAGCGCCCATTAGTACAGTATTTGTGAAAACTTAAAACTTTACATCATAAATTATTAAGTTAAAAGACAGGAAAAAAATGCGAAATACGATAGGACAAAAGGACAACCTCATTTCCATTAAATATAGCACCAATCTCTTCGTAAGGTTTTTTATTATTTTTTACATCGAGAGACTTCCCCATTGTTCTTTCTAAAAACGTTATTAAATTAGCACGGTACGATTTTGAGCCAAAATATTATATAATTAAATTTTATGACTGTTAATGATAATCAGAATGAAAACATCATTGAAAGTTTTGCATAGAATATAAAAAGAAGACAAATAATAATACTTACAAGTAAAGGAGGTTGTTTTGTTGCAAAAATCTTATTAATCCTACTTATATTTAAATGTCTTTAGTTTATTATCAATTTATAAACTAAATTTTTTAAAAAATCTTATTGTTTAAATTTTTTCATTTGTAGCTTATATTTATATGTATTAGAAAATTTAAAAACTGGTATGTGTTTTCCTTTCAAATCTTAGGATTCACATTATGGTGCTGGTCACGGTTCTTTCTCGGTCCGATCTCATATTCTTATACTTGCAGCATTAGGGAGGATCCACACTATAGTGCCAGTTACGATTCGTCCTGTGTCGATTTCAGTCTTCTAAAATTTTCTTATATAATAAACAAAAAGAGCATTCAGTATCATTGTCCTGGTTTAGTCCTGGTCCACTCATGCATGAAAAAATAATTCTCATATAAGAATTTGCCGAGAACAAACCGTGAGCGACACTATATTGTGAATCCTTCCTTCACTCATATGCCCAGCTTCATACATTCGCATAGGAAATTCTAATAACTTATCCAAGGTTTCAACTACGATGTTACAGTGATTTTTTAGCTTGTACAACATTTTACTGGGAATATTTTTAAAATATATTTTCTAATATTTTGTGCGTTAGTTTTTTAAATAAGTAGTTAAAAGTAGTTTTATGTTGATTTTTAGTAAGAGCAATTATTTAATTCTTTTCTAAGCTCCACCTTGTATTACGTACATAGCAGGGTAAGCAAGAGGAAACTGGTGCTAATACACTTCGTTATATTGAGTGGCGGAACTCAACGCCGTGCTTTGCCTTGTCACCAGAGCGAGGAAATGAAGATATTAGATATTTCATTCTCCCGAATGAGGATCGAACCCACGACGAGTCACACACCTACCCATGCGCCAAGACGGCTTCAAAACGTTTATTCCACGTACCTATATAAATTTCTATGTGCCAACCAATCGACTTTGAAATTATCTTTTGATAATAATCTAAAAATCGATTAGCACAAAGTCACACAGTGTACATATTAATAAGACATTAATATTACATAAAAAAAAATAACCCAAATACAATCATACATTTATATTGTTTTAATACAAAGCAACTTCATTTCATTGGTTCATACATTTCTAAAGTGATCTCTATTTAACCTTCATTCCAAAAAATGGAATACTAAGGAGATGGTCAATAAGACGAATTGTACACTAGATCAAAATAATATGTCTAGAAATGTAGTCGACTAATAATGCGTAACTAATAGTTAGTAGCAGCGTTGCCAAAAGTCCCGTTTTTGGCGGGACGTCCCAATTTTGGCGGGACGTCCCAATTTTGGGGGGACGTCCTGATTTTGAAGCTCAAAATTTGATGTCCCGAGCGGGCAGGAATGGCCCGATATGGGGATATTTTACTAATGTCTTTTTGTAATGTCTTTATTTTTTAAATTAATTAATAATAAAAATAAAAAGAGAAATGTTAATATGCATTATGGTAAGTATATCGACTCTGAAGTATTAACTGCCTCACAGGGTATAAACTGAACGGTTATTATTTTAAACATAGGTAATATAGATATTGTCTAAAAATTTTGTATCAACATCGGACTCTTTATTTGTAACTTGAATAAGTAGATAAATAATAAATATATTATTTCTATGTCCCGCTTTTGGCGCAAGAATTTCTCTTTTTTACTGAAAAGTTTTAAAAATCCCTCTTTTCCCCAAAATAAATTCTGACAACGCTGTTCCGTATCTACTTGTATCTCTAATGGTTTTCTACTATAATTTCCAATCCACAATATAGCTTTATTCATATAGCTTTGAACTGATTTATTTGTATGTTCTTTTATTTTTCACATTTATTTTTCCAATAAATATTTTGGAGTGGATACGGACCAATAACCCTCCCCACCCATTTCAACTTGCACACCTAACAATAATACTCGGGGTCCCTGACCTACAGTTCTAAATATATTTTCAAACCATCCAGGAATCCATTGAATTAATAACACTAAATTTCATCTAAATCGATCATTGAGGATAAGATAAAAAAAAACTGTTTAATGTAAGACGTTTAATGATTTGTATGTGAAAAAATACCAATAATAAAAAGTAGGTCTAGCTCATTTAAAGTTTGATTGGCACT
>DWAP01004687.1:0-10755 GCA_018230625.1 Heliconius eleuchia | reverse complement strand
AACCAGTCGATTTTACAGTCACACTTTGTGCCCCTGCGCCACGACTGGCCTCTTACACAGTTATATTCATTAATAATGAAAAAAAAGTTAAAGTTTTGCTCTCATAAAGTTAAACTACTAACTGAACTCATAAATTTCGTGTCGGCCTTCCCATAATTTAGTTAAACATGACTTTTACATAGAAACAGAAATTTGAACACTCAAAGTAATTGACTGTAATTTTCAGACATCGTTAATTATAAACGCTCACGCCATTTTCTAGACTATTTTGTAATTTTCATAGTGACACAGTATTGGGAATATTGGTATCCAATTAATAAAAAAAATAATAAATGATTAAATATATTGAATTTTTTTTTTAAATGTTTAATGCAGGAAATAAAAAAAAATGTATGGGTTGTATAAAAAAATCATTTTCCACCAAAGCACGCTTAAGTACTTTTTTTTGTTGAGACTTACACTTTAGGCGGCACATAGCAGTGTAGGTAGAGCTAACCTCGGAACCTATAATTGAGAAAATTCCGCTTCCATTAAGAAGTTTCCGTGTCCTATTTTTCGTTGAATTCTGGAGGCGTTGCGTGTTAAGTGGTGGAACTCAACGCCGCGCCTTACGTATTTGCCAGAGCCAAGAAATTAAAATATAAAATATGTAATTTCTTCCACTAGTAATCAAACCCATGCGCCACATGGGCCTTAAATATTTTAAGCTACGGATGGGTATTATGCGATTTTCACTAATCAAGAATTTTATTCGAAAAAATGGTTTATATGTTGGTCATATTATATTATACGCATATTATATCAGACCAGAGCTGACAACTTTTGGGATGTAATTATAAAGTGCTGTCGTAATAAATATGAGGCCAGTCGTGGCGTAGGGGTACAGAGCGTGACTGTAAAATCGACTGGTTGTGGGTTCGATCCTCACTCGAGGAGATAAAATAAAAAAAAATTATTAGCTTCACGCTATATCCCACGTGCAGCAGTTAATACCACTCCATTCCTCACTTTCTGCCGAATTTTGGAGACATTGCGTGTTGAGTGGCAGAACTCAACGCCGCGCTCGACACCTGAGCGAAGAAATGGAAATATAAATTTGAGTAAATATTTCAAGGAGATAAAATATTTAATTGATTTGTAATAAATATATTTCAGTGCTGTACGAGTGAAGTCGGTGGGACAACTACTCATAGCTGGGAGTCAAACTCGTAAACATCTTTAAATTCAGACGCTACGTAAATGTTACAAATAGTCATGTATATACTTCGGGGATAATATTTAAGATAAAAATTCATCTGGTGAATAGTAGATACAGTTTTATTTTAAAACAACTTAGAAAAAAATTGTACTTAACAAAGAATAGAAGAATCCTAACATTGATTTGACTGCGGATCCTCCCTTAGAATTTTACAAATAAAATAAAAAATAAGTCAGTAGTCACAGCTTATGTGATATCCGCTTTGAGTTATAGACGAGAGTATTTTCTTTTAAAATAAAGTGAGTAAAATAAAGTAAGTAAAACTTCACCCAACTCTTACCAATTTAGTGGTTTCTATCCAGCTTTCTAGTTTTCGAAAGCCCTGTTCTTTAAAGTTACTGATAGAAAAATCGTCTGCCACCGTCGATTTTACATGAGGGGACACAGATAAAGTGAAGTTTCAGTATAAAACAGTGTATTTAGGAACTAAACTAAACTTCTCAGTAACTTATATACATTATATTTGCAAGTTTTCGATATTCCCATTCGATATTTTCTTATGCTAAAACGTTATTGGAAACTTATCCATCCATCCTTTATCTTTATCACCATCTTTTATCTTACTCTCTTTTTTAGTTTACGCTGTATCTGGCATATAGCAGTGTAGAAAGAGGGAACCTGGCAACCTAGTGCTTATTGTAGAACGCAAAGTATCCTATGATATTGATTACGAGGTGAATTTTAAACAAAATGCAACAAAAGACGATGGATAAATGTTCATATCTTTTGATTGCTTGACTAAGAGGATTATTTCTGTGCTGCAAGGGACCGTCGATCTAAATATTTGATATTAATTTCAGCTCGATACCTCCAGGTGATCTCGAGATAAATGGTCTTGAGATCCTGTAAAGGTAATATTTTTTCCTTGTGAAGTACGGAGCCCTAAAAAATACACTGTTGTCCTCCAAAGATCTTTTTTATATTTCGTGAGTCGGGGAGCACGTTAAGTGCATGCATTACGTATATATTTACTAAACCAGTAACAAACCACTAATAATACAAATTCACATCCCCAATTCCTACTACCTATTTTTCAGCATACTTTATATACAATCATAAATATTTAGTACGATACAATATGAATATTTATCAGGATCGAGGCCTTGCATGCATATGAGGATAATAAAATAATACCGAACAATTTTTGTGGTTGACTTACGGTTTACTTTGAGTAAAATGATCGATAAGTGGATTTGGTTTGCAATTTCTTTACATGTTTTTCACTGTGAAGTAACAAAGTACGCAGAAAATCAGTGATATATTATTCCGCTCTCCTTTTTTCGTTTATTACATTCAAATGATTCTTTTATATATTAAACAGAATAAATATTTAGTTATTTTTTTAGTTTGTCTAAAATGTAATATAATAATAAGTTATCTAGTTTTTAAGTTTATTTTTTTTACTAACAATTGCTTGATTGAGATGAGATTGATTCGGATCAAGTTATATAATCTTTATATTCTCTTTTATTTTTCTCATTTACTTTATGTTTTTTGCATTTTAATACAGAAATAAAAGTAAGACAATTCAGGTAAGAGAATAGTAACGTATGTTTTTACATTAACACGGTAATAGGAGATAAGCGGGATGTTCACCCGATGAATGCAATTTATTTTTATGTATAAAGTGCACCCTTCTACATTCAAAAGTTTAAAAGTTAAGATTAAGTTGGATATAATCCAAAAGCTCTGTTTCACTTGTTTAGTAAAAAGCTTAAATGATATTATTCTGTTAAACAAATAACGAGAAAATGTTATCACCACAGTATTTAAAAGCACAAACACCGGCGTTAAATTCCACCATTTCTCGAAAATTGCTCATAAAATGGGGAACGAAACATAATTGAGGTTGTTACGATAATGGCGGACTCCTGGCGGAGGGAACCTAATGTTTTAGGTTCCTTCCGCCAGGATAGGTGAAACAGGCCATAAGTCTAGAATTGCCAAAAATTAAAAACAATTCCGGACCAATGCTCCCACACTGCATAGTAGCAAGCTAAGCCAAGTACAACACTCAACAGTAATTATATACGGAAAATTTTAGCGGGGCCGCCGTCATAATTTAATTATATAACATTCGTATAAATTTCAACTCTATTTATAGGTATTAAGGTCGTTTATTGAAAAAAAGCGAGTTACTGCAGCGTGTCGAGTGTGACGCATTGCATCAGGCCTTAATACGAGGATTTTAAAAGGCGATTTATTTATGAATGGCGAAACTTAATTAATAACACCTTACGTGTGAGCTTTCTTGACCGCTGTGTTATAAAGCTTCAAAAAAGTGGATTTTGAGCAAAATGGATAGTGTAATTGTGTAGTGTCAGACGTAAGGTGCGGACCGTAGGTACATCGAAATCGTCGAATTGGGCTCATGATATAATGGTATTTTTAACTAAGTTAAAATAGTTAAAAATTTTATTCAGAAAAGTAGAGAACCGAAGTGTCATAATGGAGAGTCTTAATACTAGGTTCTTTTTGCGTACCCTGCTATGTGCAGGTTACAGCCTAAATCTGAAAAAAAAACTTTTATCTTCGGCTACACCTCGTTTTAATAGGAAATAACTATAATATATTCTAAGTAGAAGGACCGAATCTAAAGTATAGAATATCATCGAAATACATAATGTACTGTGTCAGTGTGTATGTCTTCCTCAATAAAATGACTACAGGACAAACAGAAAAAAAATCTTTTAATTAAAACAAGTCTCTAAAGTTAGCACGTTCTACTAAATAAAGTCTTTAGCTTTATAATATTAGTACAGGTATATCTTACGTAAAGACGAAGCATTTGTGTTGTCAAAATCAAAATCAGCTTTACGGTGTATCCTTCACACAACAGAGTAGGCAGAGGGAACCTAGTGTAAAGACACTCCGTTCCCCATTTTCCACCGATTTCAAGAGGCATTGCGTGTTAAATGGCGCAACTCAACGCCGCGCTTTACCTCAACACCAAATAAAAATATAAAGTTTAAGCAGGCGAAGCCGTGAGCGAGTCGCTATTCTTAAATATTTTTAACGACTCTACTAGAAAATAAGTCACATTGAAATGTTATTCTATCGTTTTTATTTATTTAAAAAAATAAATAATGGTGATTTAAATATACTCATTGTCCCGAGTGGGGACAGAAATCACAGCCATCTCAATCACTATGCCACTGAGCCACAATGGCCTCAATGAGTCCTCCGATCTTGAACCCGTAACATTTTCGTTTTAGTTAAACTTTTTAATATTATACCGAGAGGCCGTCAAGTAATAATCTAGTAAGGAGTGTTGGCCCCAATTGATTGAAACGTTTTCAGCTTGAATTCAGTTCTCGACGACCGACAGAGTAGTTAAAGGCGACAGTGTCTGGAAGGGAAATTGATATTTTTTGTGCACGATTCGAAATAGAGAGATATCAATTTCAGCTAATATGGAACGTAAGTGCGAATTTTGGCTATATAAAATGAAGATAAAGAAGGAAGTGATTTATCGCTAATAAAAAAGTTTTCACGATTTTCTCCCATAGCGGTATAGGCAGGAAGAACATAGTATTAAGACATTACGTTACGTTCTTTCCGTCGTTCCATGTATGACAAAAATCCCGATTCCGCGGGAATTTCGGGATAGCCAGATCCTTATATGTTGCTCTATGTTCCAGTGGAAGTCTCATAAAAATCGGTTCAGCAATTCTTCGAAACTGAGAAAACGGAGAAAGTCAGACAGGCAGTAATAATAACAAAATATCATTCCAGATAATGGGAATCGAACCCACCACCATTAGGTTAACAATAAGCTATTGTGTCAAGATTAATGCGCTATTTTTAAATTTGACTCGTTTCAAATAAAAATATTTTTATACAAAGTTATAACCTCCTGTACGTAACATTCGAATGTAAAAGCGAAAACAAGAGAACAGTGTTAGTTACTTTTACAATTTCCAAACAAAATAATAATATAATTATAGATTCTGATCATAAAGCGGTAAAATTTAAGAAACATTTCTTCAAAGACATTTAACAGAGTAGACGAAGTGATCATATTGCTAAGGCGTTCCGTCTACTACTTTTCGAATAATTTTCGAGACATTACGAGTGGCGCAACTCAACAATGGGGCAATGAAGACAATGAAATGGACCCAAAACCATGGCTATTATAGTCACACGCTGCCCCACAACGACCTTCACTTCTTCAAAGATAAAAATCTTTTTGCCATAGAAAAAATATTTCTTACGAAGTCACGTATTAATAAACTATTGTCTTTATTCAGTGGTGGAAGAGTTTGATAATTAAAATGCTTGCACACTTCGCTGGCTTGTCGTACAGATGCATCGTTCTTTATGATTGCCTGCTTCTTTGAGAGCAGGTGCTTTTTAAAAATTTACTTGTAAATGTCAAATATAATACCAACGTAGATATTTTTTATGTTTTAGGAACTTATTGTAGGAGGCCGTCGCAGTGGCAGAATCCATTTACATAAATTTTTTATTAATTCTATAATAATTTTATACTGTTTTCTTGCTTATAGTATTTTAGGCGGAGGGAATCTAGTAGAAATACTCTCTGTTCTCTACTTTCAATTTAATTTTCAAGATATTGCGTGATAAATTGCGGAACTAGCGCCTAGCTTTGTCTTGTTACAAGAGAAAATAAAAGTAATATGTTCCTTCGAGTGGGAATCGAATTCAGTAATGTCACGTTTACAGTTATACGCTGTTCCCCTGTGCCACGATGGACCCATTAGAAAGCGAAATAAGAGTAGGTTATTATTTTATTCGAGAAAAGCACAAATATTGTTTAATATAAATAATGTACAGAATTATCATTTTTACGTCTATATTGCACTTGAGTGTATTAGATAAATGTAAATAGGAGTATGCATATTTGTTTCATTTTTCACATTTTTTTTCGGCGTCATACTGTATCCAGTATATAGAAGATCAGGCAGAGGGAGTCAAGACACTCCGTTTTTTCTTCACCAGGATACAAGACATTGCTTGTTTGAGCCACGTGTGAAAGTGAAATGAAAATCATTTATCATCATCATTATCATCAGCGTCACGCTGTATCTTGCACACAGCAGGGTAGGCAGAGGAAACCTAGTGTTAAGACACTCCGCTCCCCACTTTCCGCCGAATTCTGGAGGCATTGCGTGTTGGTTGGCGGAACTCAACGCCGCGATTTGTCTCGACACCAGAGCGAAGAAATGAAAACATAAATTTAAATAAATATTTCACTTCCTCGAGTGGGGATCGAACCCACAAACAATGGGTTTTACAGTCACACTTTGTGCATGTGCGCCACGACTGGCCTTAAATTCATTTATGGAAATAATAATCGAACCCATAACTATCCCTCGCTGAGGCACGAGGACTTCAGTTCCTCCATATAATATTCCATGATTAATGGTATTCCATGATTAGGAAATATGGGTTTTTACTAAAACGAATCTCAATAAAATTCCTGACCTTGTACGTCTGAAATTCCTAATAATATACCAGAACAAAAAAAAAATCAGGTCATATTATTCTATACACTAAAAAAGTTCTTGAAAATTCGAGTATACCTAAACGCGCTTAAGAGCTTTAGTGCTTTAACACGCAAAACTAATCGTCAGTATTTTTGTAGTAGTAAGAACTAGCGTATTGGGCTTCAGAAATTTTGAAAACAATAAAATAGTACCTATATGTTCGGTCGGGAAATTGAGGCCAGCCGTGCCGCAGTGGCACAAAGTGTGATTGTAAACGCGACTGGTTGTGGATTCGATCCTCAGTCGAGGAAGTGAAATATTTATTTACATTGATATTTTCATTAGTCGCTCTGGTTTCATTAGTCTCGAGGCTCAAGTGCGTTGAGTTCTACCACTCATCCCGCAATGCCTCCAGAATTCTGAGGATAGTGGAGAACGGAGTGTCTTAACACTAGGTTCCTTCTGCCTATCCTGCTGTGTGCGGGATACAGCGTGAAGCTGTATATGTACATATATGTATGTGTGTACGAAAAATACTAATAGTATTTTCGTCTCGACGGTTCTGAGTTTTATTTCCTCTTGGGGTAATAATTATATTCATTCTTCTCTGGTAAGAAAATAAAGCGTGGCGTTGAGTTCCGTTATTCAACACCCAATGTATCGTTAATTAGGTAGTCAGTGGGGAACAGAGTGAGGATAATGAAGCCAAAAAATATAATAGTCTGCGTGTGTCCCGAGACATCTTTAGAAAGCGGCCTACGGCTAGATTCACAACATTTTTCTAAAGGTAAAAGTTATGAAAATCAATATTTCAATATACAGTTAAGCCTAGATGGCTTACCTGTTAGCTTAGAACGGACGTTTTCTTCAGGTAGCAAAATTTACACAAAAATATACTTTATACAAACAAATTTAACGTACGTTAATTTTTTTTTTCAGCTTTACGCATATACCAGGGTAATCAGGGGGAACCTAGTGTTTGGTTTTCTATTCTTCATAGATTTTTTTGAGATATTACATTTATCTTAAACGCAATGTAATTATAATTACTTCCTCAAGTGAGAATCGAATCCACAACCGCCGCGTTTACAATTAAACACTGTCTCACTGCACCGGGACAGCTTAAATTAGGGAATAGGTTCTCTAATTTAGGTATAAAGAGGTATAAAGACTGTGGAAAATCAACATTTGCTACGACCTAATATTTAGCTTTTAATAACAATTGAACATCAAACATATGAGATATAATATTATTGTAATATTCATGTTCTGTTAAGTTGCAATTTTCACACCTAGAATATTAATGGTTACTAGTAGTTGCCCGCAACTTCGTTTGCGTTGATTTTACTCTTTCGATGCTACTTCCATATACCTACCACCCGTTGCGATTAATTCTCAGTTCGAATTTGATACTAGGTGTTCCCTATTTCACTAAACTTCGAGCCAGTTCATTTTGAGTTGCAGCTAAACGTCACGTTTTGAAATTTAAAAATAAATAAATAAATAAATTATCACATCACATATTTCAGATCTTTAATTTTAACATATCAATGGTAAATGCCTAACACGTTGGACATCTTTTACTGAGGAAGCATTTCGTTTAGCTTTGATGGGCTATTATAAGTAATAAATAATCATTTATACAATACTATATTAAGTGTGCTGGTCTTTAAGATCTAATATAATATCTAAGTCCTGCGTAAGCCTCATAGGTATACAACAAAGAAAGTCTTACTTAAATCCGTCTAGTAGTTCAGAGGATGTGCGTTTACAAACAGACAAAAATTTTAAAGTTCATAGATTCATATTTTATTAATATTCTTATTTGCCCCTGTAACCTAATGTTAACACTCCATTTTCCGCTCAATTTCCAAATTAAATAATCCAATAAAACACTATCATTCCAATTTATAAATGACATGACATTATGACGGCAGCATAAAAAACCCACGTAATGCATACAAATATGCCAGTTCATCATTCGCAATTTAAACGGCATATAAAGAAGGCACTTTTAACGAGATACTTTTGAGCCAAGATTAAAAAGACAAGCGCGTAATTAAAATACTTTAGGTAAGTGACGTTGGAAAGCTCTAACGCTCGAGGGCTCTGGGTAATGTGTGCTCTGTGTGTGTGTAGCGTAAACTTGAAACTTCATAAAAAATAAGTTTTAAACGTTTAAATAATTAATACTTTAAAAAACACGATTTTTTTCCCTGAACATTAATCAGACGAATGGAATGAGTACAAACTCCTATCGAGTTTGTGCTCATTCCATTCGTCTGTTTAGTCATAGGTTCTTTAAAGTTCCATTTTATCATCCATGTTTCATCTTTCCATTTTATCATCAGATCAGTTCAACGGCACCATTATATTATTAATATAATTATGGTAGTAATATCGATCGCACTGAACACGCATTTTCTCCAAAATTTGGCGGAGGATAGGAAATGGGGGAATGTCTTATTACTGGTAAAAGTGCGGCGTTGAGTTCCATTACTCAACACGCAAAGCCTCCAGAATTCGCCTGAAAGTGGGGAAAGGAGTGTCTTAACACTAGGTTCCTTCTGTCTGTCCTGCCGTGTGAGGTTACAGCGTGAAGTTGTTTTTTTTTATCTAATCTACATATATTTGCTAAGTTTCATGATGATACAATCATTAGACGTGCGTGCAATTCAGATTCTTACATTATTGAGAGAGTGTCTTAACAATGGGCTTCCATTTCCTACCCTGCTACACGCGGGATACAGCGTGAAGCTGAAAAAAAACCTAAAAAAAATGGCAGTAAGAATTTTCTCGTATATAAATTTAACGCTATATTTTAATAAATTAAATCTAGATTTATTAATTCGTCAAAAATGTTCCACAATAAGATATGATCCTGCAAGCGTTGAGTGACGAGTTACTCTCGTAATATTACGGGATGCTTAGTTGTACAGTCTGTAATACAAGTTTTTAGAACTTTGCGTTTTTTTAATATCTACTCTCGTATAAAAATTGTATATCTTCTCTTATCTTGTATATATATCTTATATATCTTCCATATACAGACACCGATGCGTTACGATTATAAATATAGATATAGATTTAAAAATCAACTATGCAATATTATAGGCCATCGTGGCGCAGGGGCACAAGGGTGTTACGTGACCATTGTGGTTCGATCCCCACTCGAGAGAATAATTAATAATCTCTTTATATTTTCATTTCTTCTCTCTGGCAAAAAGGCCCTCCGTTGAGTACCGCCACTCAACACGCAATGCCTCGAAAATTTGACCGAAATTGGGGAACGGAACACTCCGTCACTCCTGACGGAACCCTTTAGCATTATGTTCCTTGTGCCTATTCTGCTGTGTGCGGGATATAGCGTGAAGCTGATTAATTTTTTTTATTTATACAATATTATACGATTAAACTATCTACTATGAAAACTACTATGAATCTATCTATTTATTTATAAGTGTTTGCTGCTAAATAGAAGGCTCAACTTATTCTATGTATTATAATAACTGGATATAGGTCGAGAGGCTAAGATCATTGCATTTTATCATAGGCTTGTAGCGAGCGTAGCAACACAACCGATAAAGAGAGGTTTCCTGTCGCCGTACGTATATCAAGTATTGTGCAATTATACTTGCATATACAAACATACAGTTACATATTTTGTTGATGAAATTTAATAAGTAAAAAATGATAAAGTAGCATAATCAAACAGCTATCTCAATTTACAATACGATATTATATTTATAATTTAATTTGGGGCTGTTGCGGCCCAGCGGCGCAAGGATGTGGTACCGTGATGGTCGTGGGTGCGATCTCTGCTTGGGAAATCATTATTTATTAATATTTTTATATCTTCGCTCTGGCACCAAGACAAAAGCCCGGTGTTGAGTTTCGCCACTCGGAATAATGGGGAACGGAGTGTCTTAACACTAGTTTCCCTGTGCTTATCTACTAAAAGCGGGATACAGCGTGAAGCTGTTAAAAAAATTAATATAAAATATATATATATATATATATATATATATATATATATATATATATATA